>OX122902.1:8739804-8942304 GCA_944738965.1 Nebria brevicollis
TAATGGACACTGTTGTCAGACAGAAACAGTCAACAATTTAAATAATGACCAGCAATTAGCGAACAGCGGATACAAAATCATAATACAATTTTCTGGTAAACTGTACCTACAACAGTGGTTTGTTGTGCGTCACGATGCGTGTTCGTATGCAGTTTGTTATTCATTCTATGCTGGTTGGGCGCCAGACATCGCCGTCTCGGCGCCCCCATCCTCCAACTCTTGTTTTATTTTCCCTTCTTTGTTTATCACCCTCGTACGTCTGCACTCTTGGTGTCCAAGTGAATAGAGATACATATATGCAGAGTGGTGATATACCTGTTGTGTGGTTACACCTTCACTCAAATGATAATGCTATTTTTTTATTCTCTACTCTGTTTATTCTACATTCATATTTATACCAGCGTAAATACGTAAAACCGTATTAGCGAATGAGTTTTTAATTATAACAAACATTTATTAATCTAATTACATATTATACGAGCCTTTGAAATTATTTAATCCCTTAATAAAACAAATTCTGCAAACAAATTGTGTGATTATAATAGTGTATGTGAGTAATATTTTCTGATTGCACAAATAAGAAAAAAAATTCTCCCCAATATAATACGCCCTCTGCTTTATGCTTATTATCCTTACGAGCACGGTTGTTGTTTCTGGGTAACTTTAGAAGATTAGCTAACATCAGTATGCAAGGGTTCACAGAGCTGTACAAACAAACCTCAAACTCACTATGATAGTTAAATATCCGTTATATATCATGCTTTTATTATTAACCCTTTTTGAACTCATGTTAGCATGTCTGGTACACTATTAGAGTTTGTTATATTAAGTAAATATTAAAGTTCATCATGTTGCTGTAACAGCATTTTGTTATTATCATACAGGGTACTTACCAGCAATTTATATGCATTTCATCAAATCGGTGCATAGTTGATTAAACGTATACTGCAATTATAGCAAGTCTGTATTTATGTGAGGGAAATTTGTGAAATTTCATTACTATGCAATACTACTCTGGACGCCCAAAAACAAGGACTATCTTCGACGAGGTATATCTGAAGAACTAAAAGTTGCAAAGACTTGGGGACTAAAAAGATGAAAATATCAGAATTTTTTCTTTTGAGAACATTTATTTTTATAAAAAAATGTTTCGCGGTGCGCCCGTCAAGTGGCGCCAAAGTAGCCTCTGCGCGCCATTAAAACATTTTTTGCGTGCACGAGAACGCGAAAACGGTAACTCGTGGAACAAAATCGATAAGGATTTATAATCTACATTAAATTTAGCACCGTAATATCGTATCCGAATTTTGAATTTCGCATTTTGAAAAGAATGGCGGCTATTTGTACTTTGGGGTACGAATTTGACCCAAAAATCGAGCATAAAAGTGGTTCCCAAGCAAAATTTAGAAGCAAATTCAAAAATGGCGTACGATATTACGGTACGTTTTTTAATTGCGCGTAAATGACACAAAAAATGACGGCAATCCGATGAAAATTATGGGAGATACTGTGCACGCAAATTTGTAAAATACTGTTTCGAGATAATCGCGTTTAAAATTTTGACAAGTCCAAACTCATGCATGCTAATACCACTCGAGCGTGCCAGAAACTTTCTAAGAAATCGGCTATTTCACTTTCAATAAAAATCCGGTTTTTAATACAAAATTATATTCTACAAATTCCAAAGTGTTTCTTAAGGGCAAAAAAAAAATTCGATTTTTTGAAACGGCCAAAGTGGTATTCCCCCTTAATAAATATATATGTTAAGCAATATATCGTAAATATGCAATTGGCAAAATAAGCACAACAATAATAACTCGTCATTAGTTGTACTTCAGTTACAAGTAGACATCTGTGAAAGAATACAATTTCCTTTGGATATTTATGAGGAAAGCAGAGAAAATAAAATTGTTAATCTTAAAAAGTAATGATTATGTTCTCTTGTTCTGGTAACAATACAACACCACGTCTCAACTCGTCCACTGCAAAATTACCGTCTTTAGTGTTTGTATCTTTGTGAGTGTTTTATTTTTGAAGAGACAACTCATTATTCATTTCATTATATACCCTTTTTCTTCTTTTGTCATTCTTTCATGCGGTTTCTGTTTCACGTCGAAATGTTCTGCTTGTTTCAAATCAACGAAAATTGTTGTTTTGTATTATGTCAGAAAAAGTAGCAAATATATACACGATTACGTTTATATGCTACTAGTCATATTTGTTTTAAAAGATAATTTCTTCTAATACATATGCAATTAATCATTAGATTTATATAGTTTGGTTTAAATTTAGTTATAAAATAGTATAATTTATTTATCTACTACAACATATATTATTTACAATCAAGTTAACATTTCCAATTACGTATACTTCATATTTTAATTAATAAATATTTTTGTAAATGACATTTATTGGATAATTAAATTGATCAATGCTTTTTGTCGAATGTTTATTAAATTAAAAAGTACTATGTACCAATGCCATATACATAAATTGTCACAAATTCATAAATTATTGTATACAGGTTATTAATACAAAATACTTTTAAATATATATTTGTGTTAAAGAATAAATTCGAATTTAAATAAAATAATGTGGACACAATTTATGTTAATATGACAACTTGGCATATAAAACATTTTTTTTTGTGCAACTAATGTGAATATAACGCTTGAGCCCCCCAGTACTCATGGCAATAATTATTCTTTTGACTATGCTCGTATACCTCCATAATTATTATACATGACCTGTAAGTAATGTCATGAAATTGTTTTGAAACTTTCCTAATATTTCTTTCGCGTGTTTATTATAATTATTATTGTACTTTTTTTATCAAAAAAAAGTGTTATATTTTCATATAATGTTTGTGAAATTTAGTGCAAATAATAGTCTCAAACAAAATCAGCTAACAAAATTATTTACATTTTTACTTTAAGCACAAGTTTTAATCAAGCTATTAAAAGTTATAATTAGAATCGTTTCTAACAGAATATTTTCCTAAATTTAAATTTAGACTGGATATTTTTTTACTTTTTAGAAAAATTTACGTATTGCAGTTATAAAGTCTATTAATTACTATTTATTATATTTTATTATTATATGTTTTATGAGAATTCACACATTTGGAATTTTGATATATTTTTTAGAAAATAACGTAATATTTTATAATAAGTAAGACAAGTAGGACAACACTTAGTAAAATATGCATTAAGGTTTTTTTTAATCTCAGGATAATCGAGTTTTTATAAAAGGTTTTTTAATAAGTTTAGGTAAATATTTCGGATTTATAAGTAAGATTTGTAAGTAATAATTAAAACATTATTGTATGATACTTCTGGAAGGTGATGATAAAGATGATAAAAACCTAAATTAATTTTTTCTTAAATTAATTTTACCTAGAATTTCAATAAATTAACAGCTGCGTATAAAGTTTTACATACGCAAATAAATAACCAATTTTCTTTACGTAATAAATGTCAAATAAATAAAAAATTGTTCGCAACATAAAAATGTTCACATTTAAATAGGGCGCATGATTAGTTTCTAG
This sequence comes from Nebria brevicollis, assembly GCA_944738965.1. Lineage (NCBI taxonomy): Eukaryota > Metazoa > Arthropoda > Insecta > Coleoptera > Carabidae > Nebria > Nebria brevicollis. The sequence continues at coordinate 8,743,352 of OX122902.1, forward strand.
AACCAGTTAAAAACAGCATAAAATTATCAATTAAGAATGCAGCTAATAAATCAGTGCAAATTTATCGCCAAATGGGTGATTTAATGATCACATGTCAAGTTATATTTCAAGTAAATTACTAATTACAAACACAACCTGATCACCATATAAAATACGAACAGTAGCAGGTGGTACTAAAAACGTAAATATACCGCATTCTTCAATTTTCTTTTAAAAAAGCTACGATGATAGATGATTGAAGAAATGTCACTTGCATGCGCACAGAAAGGTGCTGTAAATTGTAGTAAACGTTTAAGGATCTCACATAAGAACTTGTCAAAGGCATCCACATTTACCGGTTTTTTTTTCTTAGCACTTGTGAAGAGTGAAGTGCACTATATATATTTCTTTTTAAAGACTCGTTATAACTTCTTAGAAGACTACTAATTTGTCATATTACCTACTGCAAGGAATTATGAAGATTCAATCTAAATTGTTTTTTTTTATTTCATTGAATATATCAATTAATAATTTTATAATTTAATGAATCACTAATAATACAGTATTAGAAATAAACCTTTATAATTATTATAATAATAATATATCTTTTAATAAAATCACTGGTTGTAACGAATAAAATCTGATTAAATACTATTGCGCATTGAAATTCAATGCCGCTTGAGTATTAATAAATAGAGAGAGTTTACTTTCTTCATTAACAATCGATTACTTATTATTAATAAATCATTGATGGTAATTAATTAAAATGACATAACCGTGTAATTATTTCACCGCTTGAAACAGTCATCGACTTAGATAATTATTGGAATTAATGAAAATATCTTATCGTTTAATTGAATGCGCGCGGTCAACAATACAATCTTAAAGTAATATCTTAATTATTAAAATAATTAATTTCTATCTGTGCCAGAGACTGGAATCAGATTTTAGCATATCAACATTTAATGAAAATTGCATATCATTATTCCTCGTTTAAAAGTTAAAAAAAAAAACGTAATTTTTGAAGTTATTATCTCGTGAATAAACTTTCGGCTATTATGTGGAGTTTTTTCTCGGAGTAAAATAATGAACTTTTCACTTTTTAATATTGAAATAAACTTTTGTAAATAATTGTTTATTTTTGGTAGATATTTTACAACTGTCTAAAGCAATAGCTAAAAAGAACTGAAATGATTCTAATTAAATAACGCAGTATTGATTTCAATTATAGAAAATATGGTAAATTTATTCTGACATGTTCAATGATACGAAAATTAATAAATTGTAATTGAAATTATGTTTACTAATGGTGACACACGTCCAGTGCAGCCGTAGATTTACAAGGTGTGTGTCAGTTACTGGAAACCATACCTATAATTAAAATCTTTAATTGGTTTGCAAACGTCCACGTGAACATTTTGTAATATTGTGGTTCTAAGCTTTTTTTTTTGTTTCTCTTTCAGTATTTTATTTGCCGATATTGTTGGATTTACCGTTTTGGCTTCACAATGCACAGCTCAGGAACTTGTTCGACTTCTCAACGAACTTTTTGGCAGATTCGATCAACTGGCAAACGTAAGGCAATTTTAGACCAATACAATATACATATTTTGATAGTCTTATAAGTTCTTCAATTTTTCATACATTTTTTTTTCAGTAACATGTTATTCATTTTTTTTATTAAGTAACTAATTGGTAATAATTATTTAAAAGATAACATCATTCGCAACAAAAACAACATTGAATAAGATTAAATTTCGTATAGTAGCCTATAGAACCGCTAGGGTTGTTATTGTAATAAATGACTAGAAGTGCTGATAAAAACATAAAAACAAAAATCATTATGTTCCGACCGTGGCCGTGGTAATAACAATGTGATGTTATCTGGTTACAGGACAACCATTGTCTACGGATTAAGATCCTTGGGGACTGTTACTACTGTGTGTCAGGACTTCCGGAACCAAGGTCCGACCACGCCCACTGCACTGTTGAAATGGGACTCGACATGATCGATGCTATTGCGTAAGTATATGTGTTCTACTGTAATTAGATCCCTGTGCCACGAAAGTGAAACGAATTGTTGATTTTCTATAATAACCGTAATTGAGAGTGAATTTAGTAATTTTATACAGGTTCATTGTCGAATATGTTATCCAATTGTGATACATACATACATATCATGCCTATCCCCATTAAATGGGGAGGCAGAAAACCTTTTATATGATTACACATCCTGACAATCTTTCACCATTCAAAAATAAATCAAATAAATTGTAATTAGCGTTTTAATTTAATTACAGGTTTATTATTACATGTTATGACTTTATTTTCTAATATTTATGATTTTAAGGATGATAAACTTATGTTAAATGCTCAATATTTAGTTAATTTATTAATTTATTGTCGAGTATTGTAAACGTGAAAGTAATTGGTATAAATTGGTAATGTGCAGATCCGTTGTCGAGGCGACAGATGTCCAGTTGAATATGCGCGTTGGTATCCATTCGGGCCGGGTATTATGTGGTGTTTTGGGCCTTCGAAAATGGCAGTACGACGTGTGGTCCAACGATGTCACCCTGGCTAATAACATGGAAGCCGGTGGTGAGCCGGGGTAAGAGTACATCGTGACGTGAATATCTATTAGTATAATCAACAGCCAACATTCGATACAACTCATTAACCTATATAAACTAGATCCATTAAAACGTTTTTAACCAGGAATACATTCAGCACCCAATATAATTCAATTTTGCTCGCTTAACCGTTTAAGGACTACCAATTTGCATTTTTTTTTATTCTGAATAAATTATAGCGTCAATTTATTTTCGCATTATTAAAATGCCTTACTTAAAATCGCGCTGTTTCTTCACTCACCCACCATTAGAAAAAGTAGAGTTAGAATAAATTGCGTCTGTTATTTAACTAAACATTGGTGATGTAAGTTTCTAGTTTTAATATCTAGTATACATGTATGTAGGTTTGATAAACAATTTGGACATGCATACATATCTATGGTGTACAGCAATAAAATCCTGTGCCTTGTATGATGATTTACAAATATTGTGGTTGTTGGTTATCTTAATGCAAGTTCTATGTTTGCCAGGCGTGTTCACATAACTCAGGCGACTCTCGATTACCTTAGCGGTGAGTACGAAGTGGAACCGGGACAAGGCGGTACCAGAAATCAGTATTTGCGCGATAATAGCGTCACCACCTATTTCATAGTGCCACCAGCTAGAAGGCGAAAGGTAAACACACATCAACATAAGCATCTGATTTATGCTTATAGTTTGGGTATGCATTTTGCTATATTCTTATTATATTTAATAGTATTTCTTATTTTTTATTCTTAATTTAATACTTTTAATTTGACATTAAAAGCATTACAAATATTACAAATAGATAATACTGTGTATTTTACAAACTAAAAAGATAAAACAATCAATATACTTAGAAGAGAAAATAAATAGTTTTGTAGTATATCCAAACACACAGTTTTACCTATTATATTAAATCGTTCATTTCAGAAACAACAATATAAACATGTTTTAATGTTATAATAGTAGTTGTAATATTATAATAATTAAATATTAATACATTATTGAAAAATAACTAATTAATATTTTTGTCACAAATGAAAACAATTTAGCACTTTGTGATTAAGGATTAAATTTAATTTGATTGAAACATACATAATTTCTGAAATAAACAATTTAGTTAAAATGGATCTGAATATCTTATGCTTACAAATGGCTGAATCACAATTCACTGTTTTACATTTCGTATCAATAAGAATTCTCAAAAGTGTTATTTTGAAATTGTAATCTCGTAATTTCTTTGATTCTTTTTAGAATTTAAATGCATGTCTATTATAAAGCGTATTCTCTTTCTAATCAATTTATTTTTCTTTAAATACTCTAACTGCATCTTGAATATATTTCATCAACGAGTACTTAATTATTCATTTAAAAATTTTTATTATTGATATTAATTAAACTTTGTAATTTGCATCAAAGAAATTACTTATAAAACTTATATATTTATTCATAAAGAATTAACGATGCTTCTAAAGGTATTTTAAAATAACAATAAGGAAAATAAACTTCACGTTGAAGATCATAAATTGATAATATTAGTATTTAAAGGGATTTGATATAAAATAAATAATGTCCAGTTGCACCATTACATTTTTTTCTAAGCTGTTTCAAATATGAAACAGTAAACTTTTTAAGTGTAATCGGTGCAACTGATCATGAAAGATGAATTCGTTTTTCTGGTTGTCTTTATCATAGATATTTCTAATAATACTATGTTCTTGTTTTTTGGAAAAAAAATTTACAATTCAATTTCGTAAAACACTCAAATGTTCCATTTGCCAAATTGTTGAAACAGTCCAGAAGAACGAATAAGAATATCTTTGAACGTACAATCACTAACATAACTTATAAATATTCTTCTTCAACTGGATCCTGCTGTGTTTTCCACGTAATTTCAATGCGCATCCGTTCCCTACCTGTATACTATCTATAATCTTTTGCTCATAATCATATTGAGTATACCTGTAATACAAATTCTGCATTGTAGGTAATATTGATTCACTATGTCAAAGCCCGTACATGTGTTCTATATCTCCTATGCCTATTCATAGAAAGTTCCTTGTTGTGCGTCCTTTGTAGCGATAAATAATGATTGTTGATAGTATTCTGTTCCTATGTTTGTAGTTTCGTGCATTTCCTCTACTTTCCAAAGGATTGAAGTTGATTATTATGCAAAATGCACTAGTTTCAAAACATGATTATATTTTATATTTGTGGTTACTTTTTGTGGATTTAGCTTAGTATACATTTGATTCAATGGAGAATAGCTTTTGATAAATTTGATATATAACAGTAAAAGACATGCGCGCGAAGCAGTTATAGAAACTTAATTGAATCTCATAAAAGACAATCCACTATTTTTATTTTAATCAAATGTTACAGATTATCTGCAGTATTTTTATAATCTTAGTGAATCGCTGCTGAATTTACATTTCTTTTTCTCTTTTTCATCAAATATTTGTCGTACATTTTTGGATTTATGTCAAAGACAAACGTATTGGAGTCCTTTGACCAATTCACTAAATTAAATTACTTTATAACGAAGAGATTCAATTTAATTTAACCAAATAATGAATAAAACATTTCTTTAATCTATATACGCTTTGTTCTCTCCGTTTTATATAGACTTTTGATTGGTCGTATAATGTATATTCCAAATTGATTTGTATTACCTTATTCTATTAATCATTTTAAGTTACTAATTCTATATATTTGACAATTATAAATAAAAAATTTAATGAATTGTATTGATCTTTATTTTAGAAAACTCTTTAATAGTGTCAGTAAATTGAAAAATATATACTTTATTTGGCTTGTCTGTTTTTATTTTTAGTTAGTGACTAGTTTCACCACAATGTGGCAACTTTAGACTATCTAAAGATGCCACACTGGTGAAACTAGTAACTAACTAAAAATAAAAAATGTTTTGCAATTTCCTGATAACACTTACTATAGCTTCGATTTGAGTTCGTAATTAAATTAATGTACAACAAAAAGTAACCACATGAAACAAAACAAATAAATCTTATATTTTACTTATTGTTAGTGTTACAAGCTCATATTTCACATCTCATCGTGCGCTGGCTCTTATAAGATGGCACGCATCATTTGCGTATTACGTCACTCGCGACCAAGCTAGCTCAACACCAAACGCATCATTGAGCTATTGGCATAAGCAAACACCATTATAATACTCTTAGATTTCTATTAGCATAACACCGAGAACAATCACCGCACCTAGTTCGCATCTCCTAGTTGAACCCCAGTTAGACCCATCTCTGTTGTAACTAACACCGGTGTTCCCCCGTCTGTGTCAAATTCTATTGCAGCCGTTATTATTCAACACGCTCCAGGTACGTTCGGCGTTGGGAGCCGCCCAGCGGAGGAAGCTGTCGTTCAAGAACGTGTCCAATGTGGTCGTTCAGCTACTGCACAGTATCAAATACTCTATGGAAGTGCCATTTTCTAATATGGCGCTACAACCCGGGGATATCAAGGCCAACGCAACCAGAAAGGTTAGTCTATTGTTTTTATTTTTATGGGTTGTACTTGTGGTCATTTTATGGGTTAACTATATATTAACCAATTAATTCACTGTATTAATGATTTTTACAATTTTACACTTATTTAATTATGTTAATTGATTTGTTTAAATGGAAATAAAACTTTATATTTTTGATTATCCTTACATCTACTATCTTAGTTTATTCAATTGAAATTTATATATTTATAAAATAACGTAAATATTTTCTATATATCTTCTAAAAGAAACAATAAATTAGCATTTCAATTACGGCTTTGATACATGGCGTTATATAACTGCATATGTATCAGAGATGTAACATAAACATATTACTTATATATCGCACGCGATTATTTTCCCTAAAAGTAGAACAATTTACTAAATTGAGTAACTAGATATTTTATTTCACTAAAAATTATATAACTAATATAATATATATTCATATAATAGTAAGAACACGGGATTAAGATAAATTCTACTATATCTCAAATTGTAAAAATGACGCAGCATTTTCATCTGATATTTTCATTTCAACTTGAAGTGTTCAATCTTGAAAAGACATTGATATAAATTGATTTGTCAATAAGTTTGCCGTCTAGAACAGGCTATCGCCTTTATATATATATATATATATATATATATATATATATATATATATATATATATATATATATATATATATATATATATATATATATATATATATATATATATATATATATATATATATATATATATATATATATATATATATATATATATATATATATATATATATATATATATATATATATATATATATATATATATATATATATACTATATATATATATATATATATATTATATATATATATATATATATATATATATATATATATATATATATATATATATATATATATATATATATATATATATATATATATATATATATATATATATATATATATATATATATATATATATATATATATATATATATATATATATATATATATATATATATATATATATATATATATATATATATATATATATATATATATATATATATATATATATATATATATATATATATATATATATATATATATATATATATATATATATATATATATATATATATATATATATATATATTTATATTTCATTGTTTTTAGCCAAAAATAGATTTCTATTTTTAGTGTAAGTTCCGCATTGAATATAATTGTTTATGATTGGTTAATTTCAAATGTAATTGACAGAATTCAATATATATAATTAGAAATACACAATTCGTCCGTTGGATAATTATGTATATAATTGAATTTACTACCAGAAAATTGGTTTTGACATTATATTTTCTCAATATTTAAGCAGTTTTTATTTACTATATCCTGATTTGGAACTATACAATAGAGAACATAATATTTCAACTTGACATTGTGAATTTTATTTTTTATTTTGATAATTCTCGGTACTGTCTATAGAACAATTTGCATATTCTTAGATTTACAAAGCATCTATTTTGCTTCACAATTAAATGCACCCATATATATATATTTAATTATTTTATTTAATACACAAAGTAAACCAATATGCTTCAAAATATACACACAATATGACTATAATACTATAAAAGCTACTTGAAACAATCTACACATGTGAACAATGACTACATAATGATCAAACATTTTGTCAATGGGCCTGTTTAATGTGTAAAGTTTTGCTGTCGATGTGTATACGCTTGAATTCGAAAAACATAGTTGTGTTTTTTTAGAAATGTTTTGATTTCGATAGTAAATAACTACTTTTTTGGAATCAAGTGTCTCAAATACCATATATGTTTGATGTGTCAATGTTCGTAAATATTGCAATGATTGTCGTTGAGAATGATAATTGAATTATTATGCTACATACATTTGTTTTGAGTAATAATTTTTTCATATTACACCAATAAAAAATATATTATCGTTTTAACAAAATATTTTAGTTTCAACGTAAATTTTTTGCTTAATTTAACCATTTATTTTGTTAAATTAATTAATATTTTGTTAATGAAACTCCAATTTAACAAAAAGAAAATATAGATCGTCGGAAGATAATCAAATTTATTAAAATATCTAGATACTTCTACTACGTATATGTTTTCGAATATTTTGTACTTTCAAACCAATACTTGCTACAATTATGGTTATATAATTTAATAAAAATAAATGAATTGTTTAAATTTTCCACAAAAGTAATTTATGATTAAAATAAAAAAAATAAAATTCTTCTGAATGTTTATCTGGTGTATTGTTAGCACTGTTTATGCACTTGAAATGAATTGATTTGAATTGAACATAGTAAACCTATCAATAATGAATATCGAGAAAATTTAACAATGCATGCTTACGCCTTACACTTGTTGTTCTGTTTGTTATTTATAGGATGTGGTAAGTGTGTCTCGATGTCTGCATTCCTTCCAAAAACACACAAAAATGTTTGCCAATTTATCAATCAATCAATCAATCAAAAAAATATACACAAATACTAAGCACTGATCTGTGGCATGCTCGCGTCTCCTGTCGTAAGTACGACACAACACCACTGATGTATTTTGCAATATCTTCCACCACTTTAAAAAACAACTACGATTGTAATACTTGTCACTAACCTCTACTAAAACCAAACTGTCGTTTAATGTTAGTTGGTGAGTAGACTTTCCCTTCTTATGCTATAGTTATAGTTTGTTTTGTAGATTGGTTCATTGTTTCTTATTTAGATTCAAATTTATAATGCAGTTCAGCATTTCCCGATACTAGATGCTTGTGCTTAATTTACCTGCTTTTTCGATGCTTGCATAATTTTCAAATTAACTTTAAAATCGTTTCGTTTTATTAAAAAGCAAATGAAAAAAATAAAATGTAAAAAATGTTTTAAAATGCCTAAATATAATACTGCATTATAAATGAGAATTGCATTATAGATTACATCTCATATCAAAAATCATAATACTACACATTTTTTTAAAATTTTATTAAAACTAAAAATAATATTTCCCTAATTATAAAATGATATTAGATGTGCTCTACCTATATGGTATTTATTGTTCTTGCTTTTTATCGTATTCGCTTTTCGGATCTTATCATTTCAATTAACGAATGCTATTAATGACTATTAATACTTTATTTGCATTGATATCTAATAAGAAAATTAATTTTACAGGACTAAAAATATTGTTTCATTTGATATATTTACTGCGTTAAATAGCAAAAAAATGCTTTGGTCCCTAAAATAACGTTTTAAGTTTTAAATTTTACGTACAATATAGTAGCGTGAAAATTATTTATTTTTTTACCTATTTCTAGCCAACAATCCCAATTTTGTTATTTATTTATCTTGGTACAGTTTACTATTTATTCTGGAAACTAAAGTTAGTTTCTTCCTTGAACAGTAGAACAATTTCTTCTGTTCCATAAAGGTACTGAGCCGTAATTCCACTATATAACATCATCACGCTTGATGATGATATTCGAAAATAACTACCGTGTAATGCTGACATCAAAGATATTTGCCTGGTTATTTGAGTAGTAATATATGCGGGAAGCAATTTCTCTCAAATTAATTATAATTAACTGTATCAATTGAATTGTTACAATGGAGCATATATTAATAGATCAATGCCGGTTATGATTTTATTTTGATAATTGATTATAATGTGCATTACATAGACATTTTATTATAATTATAAGTAACATATACTTTTATTTGAACTCATTCCCATCTGTCAATATTATTTTTAATAATAAATATGTTTTGGCATTTTATTAGCGTTCAGATTTAAGCACTTTCTGTCGTAAATAATTGTTTATTTTTAAAAATTAACTTGACAAAACAGCTCAAATAAACTTAATTGCATTTAATGAACCACCATTATCATAAACTAGTAGCTATACATTATATTTAATATTAGGTGTCATAAAAGTTTCTTGAAATGTGTCATTGTTAAATACATTATGGCAGTTAATCAAAAGGGCACGACTTATTCTGCTTCGTAACTACATAGCGGCCGTTTTGGCTTACGAATTAAAATAAATTGTCTTTGTAGCAAAAAAACTACTAATTACAAAACAATTATGCAGTTGATAAACACGCGTGTGAGTTGAAATAATTAACTGTGAACATTATTTGATATTTTCACTTTTTTTTTGTTGGTGTTTAAATCTGACTTTTAAAATTTAGTTTATTGGAGATTTTTACTTGTTTTCATCAAGGTAAAAGGTTTAGGTAAAATCGGAGAAATGATTTACGATCTTAACCGCGAGGCAGAACAGGTGTTGCCCAATCAAAGCCGTACCCAGGACAGGATTTTTGGGGTTTATTTATTAATTAGTCTTTTTTTTTTAATGTACGTACTCTGTTATACACCTCGTTGAGATTAATTTTAATGCACAATTCATAAATTATTATTAATCGTTCGAGTTTTATCTTATACATATTTCCTGTTTACGGCTTTGCAGTTAATAGCCAAAAATGATTAATTCATTGCATGGTACAAGTAATTCTGTGCACACAAACTATAAAATGCGTGCGTTGTGGAATATATACATATATAATAATAATATTTTTGCAAAGATACTTTTTTTTGATAGACTTTTCAGAAACGAAATATAAACAAGGCATGATGCAAACAACTCATATACTAAAAGCTAACATAATACTTAAATTTTTAACATACGGAACGGAACAATAATAATATATATTAATAGATGTAGTGACATGATTACAAACAAACAAACAAACAAATAAAAATATTCCAAAAACCAAATGTTAGCGGTGTTGAGTGTATGGTGGATGTCCGCTTGTAGGTACTAGATCTGCAACGTATTCTTCACGCGGAGCCCGGGGCAGCGGGCCCTTTTTCTGCCACCGATGCAACGCACCTTAGAGAGATCGCCAACAAAGTGAGTCCTGCGATTGTGAAAACGCTTCGCTTTTTCTTACAAAATAACAACAACAATCACCTCAACAACACACATCATCAGACTCTCCTCCACATTGCTACAACATCAACTACAACACGATACATAAATGGGAGCGAAGCTGTTTGGTTCTTAATGCTTTTTGATTATGATATCTCACACACCCGGCACTTATTCTAACTCATCACCTGCTCCGTCCACCCCCCGGGTATATCCACGGCACTGGCTTCTTTATTGAAATGCTTAGTTTCATCATTTTGACTCCTTATCATTATCAAAGTCGATATATATTACAATTATTATTATTCGTAAGAGGCCATATTCGTTTTAAATGCTATTTTAAATTGGTTAAGTTGCATTTAATTATGTACCAATTTCTAATATCTACGCAAGTAACTATATGCGCAAGCGCAATTTAGTCGCAGAAAAATTAAAAGATAGTATTTTATGTATCGCCTTTGATCGTACTATAGACATGTTTTGCACATGCAATTTTTGACCTTGAATTGTATGCACTCTTAGAGTTATACCAGATTTTACAATAGAAGAGTGTTTTTAGAATCTTACTTTGGTGTTTTTGATGCATTTTTAAAACTATAGTTTTTAGTAGTTACTACTTAATATGTTTGTTGTAATTTTTCATTTATATTTTACAACTAATTTCCCTTTTCTAGTGTATTATGTATCGACAATATTTTAAAATACAACAAATATATCAGGTAATCATCAATTATAATCTACATAATATCACAAATCAATGTTCTCATTAAATCATCGATTATCACATTTTTCTATTATCATAACATTTATTAATTCGTTTCGTTTCCATAAATAGAATTGTTCACACAAATACCGCTCGTTTCATGCATGCACAGGAAACAAATTACGCGCATTCGGAAAATATACGTATTAACTGGTAAATGTGCACATATGTTATAAATGTAGGTACATATGTATATATTTACCTATGTATATAAATGTGCATTTTCACCCGCGAGTCAATATTTGCTTAATAATTTAATTAATAAATAAACAAATTGTTGGTATATATTATTAATAAATAAAAATAGTACAGTATTCCAAAAGAAAAAATTTCATTTTTTTATTCATAAAAAATCACCTATAATTTTACATTCTGGAATCATTAAAAAAATCATTCTTATTATCGTTTAAAAAGGAATAATCAAATTGAACTAAATGTGTTTTACTCAACGTGATTGCATATTTAATACCATGCATTGCATTCATACAGCACACAACAGGCACTTCTTCAAGTTGAAGAAATCATCTACCTACACGACATCAAAAATTAAAAACCAAAACCTCTTTATCTATGTGTTAGCCAGTGTGTGCACTTGTACATGAATTATGAATATAACACTTCGCAATTGTTTTTCTAGAACAAAGTAACTGAGAAATTCAAGAGACCCTTCAAGAAGAGACACTCCAGCGTTTATCATCAGCCATCTAATCGTGTAAATAAGTACCTGGCTCAAGCAATAGAGGCACGCAGTGTCGACCGCGAGAAATCCACACATGTTAATATGGCGACTCTGTGTTTCAAAGATCGCAATAAAGAGAATCAAGTAATACAATAGTCAATTATCTCGGGTGGAATGATTCATTTGTTTTCTTCTAGTATCATGATGATATCGATGTAGGTTTTAGCAGCTCTCTAGCATGCTCCTTGGTATTATTACTTTTGATTGGTGGACTCCAAGCTGTGATACTACCACGTACTATCATACTATTATTACTGTTCGTAACAGCGTTTATTTGGATATCTGTGGTTTTAATGTTATTGCTAGCCGTACGATTGCGATGGATCTTATGGGATATATCGCAAAGTTTTGTATTGAGACTTGCCATCACAGTATTTACGATAGTATTAGTTTACACCGTGGCACAAGTTAATGTGGTAAGTGTTTGTAATAATTTAAAAAATTTCTATAAATATGTAAAACATTTTTATACTCTGTTCTACAGCTCTTAAATTAATTGTAATTATTGCTATAAATTCAAAAAGATATAAGCTACAATAAGACAATATTATTTACCCTAAATAATTAATTACTTTTTGTTCATTTGTTGTTTACTCTTTAATTTTGTAAGATACGGAGAATATTTCTGATATATATATTTTTATTACTAAATTGACTGTATATTATATTAAAGTTCGTTAATTTCTATGGTAAACTTATTGTATTTAATTAAATATTTATTTTAGTTCACATGTCGGTCAGATGCTCCATGTAATGCATTCACCACATCCAATATAACTTTAGACAGCTCGCTTGGCAGTGATCATAGGGCATGTCCGTTACCGCAATACATAGTACTATCGTGTACTCTTGGTTATTTGGCTGTAGCGATTTTTTTACGTTTACCAATTGCTTTAAAAGCGATTTTATTACTTATCATGTCGACTGTTTACATTTTACTTATTGAATTGTCACATGTGGATCTTTTCCATTGCTACGACAAACGAGTTGGGTAAGCTAATATTATATTTAAGCGATATTTCTTAATTCAATTATACTTAAACACTTTTCTTGCTTCACTACATAAGCTTTTATCAATGCTATCCCTTCACTGTCAATATGTTATTGAATATTTTGAAGAATATTAAAACATGCTAATTAGTTATGTTTTTTTAAATTTTAGTTCAGTAATACCAACACACGCTTTAGGTGTTGTGTATGTATTAATGTTTCTACTGGCGGTAATGATCCATGGAAGACAGGTCGAATGGACAGCACGGTTGGATTTCCTTTGGCAGATTCAGGCGAATGAAGAGAAACGCGAAATGGATGCTCTGCAACACAGCAACAAACGTATTCTGTTCAACTTGCTGCCGGCCCATGTGGCTACACATTTTCTAGATAACCAGTTTCGCAGCAACATGGTAAGTAGTTCAGGTGTGGTGTGTTTGTGACTACCATTATTTTACAGAACGAAAAAAAATGGGAATATTTTTTCGCGATATCATTTCCAAAATTCCCCTCAGATCACACAGCCATTATTAATAATTCATTGTGTTCATTGCCAGGATTTGGTTTTTGCTGTTGCTGTTGTGTAGATTTGAAGGTTTTTTTGATTAGTGAACGAGCTTCTTCAAGCGAAACCTCACCAAATATATTAGTATTTGTCTTATACATAGGACTAGCAAATATGCATGTTTTGTGTACAAATTATTCATGAGCAAAACCCTAACAGTGGTTGATATAACACAATCTTCCTTCGAAACATTGTGTATACTATACGGTTTTCAACTAGACAATACAACAGAACAAGAAATGTTGGTTCTAGTTTAGGTGAAAGATCAAATTCAAGACATGTATGACCCATCAAGTTGCATTTCTGTTTTTACATCGCAAGCTTTGCGAAATAGTGTTACGGTATTCAACTAATTATTATCAAATTATGATTTATGAAAGATTATTATCGTATCCACTGTTTAGGTGGTTCGGGATGATTCGTCGGAAGTTGGATAAAATTGAATAATGAAAATCAAATTACGCTAATTGGAAGTGAGAAATGTTATCCAACTTTTAACGAATATGTCTAAATGATTTACAAATAATATTCAATTAGATTTAATTTATAATTTTGTTTCTCAATTAAATAGATGATTTAAATATATAATATTAATTATTTTATTGTATTTCAAATTATTAAATACAATTTAACATTTGAATGATTTTTGTAATAGGTAAATAGTTTTTTAGAGACATGGAGTTTTTTGTTTATCATAAAATATCTTAGGATACATTTAAGAAGTGAGGCTACGAGTTCGCTTGATTTGAATCCTCGTTCTGTTAATAGATAATGTATATATGTAGAAGTCGGTTGCTGCGCCGCTCTGGTAGTTGTATATGTTGTGCAGCCTAGTGTCTTTTATAATGCGCTTTATGTAACATTAATCACTGCCATTTTTCTACCTCCCCGTGGCCCCTCCTGTCCTTGCCTTGCGTCACGGTATTCCGTGTGCACAGAACACTCTTTCCCAGGATTTGTATCATCAGAGCTACTCCCGCGTTGGCGTCGTCTTTGCCTCCATCACCAACTACCACGAGTTCTACATGGAACTGGATGGCAATAATCAAGGCGTCGAGTGCTTGCGACTTTTGAATGAAATCATTGCTGATTTTGATGAAGTAGGTTTTCCAAATATTATTTATATTTTTATTAAAAAGGAGCTTTCTTGAGATTGCAGTCAGTTTTATTAAATTTTTTAATTATCAAGAAACCTCCTTTTTCCAACTCTATAAAAGAACCACTATTTTTTCATATAAAAAATAAGGGTCCTTAATCAAGAATCAGTATCGATGGTTCATTAATTATTATATTAAAATTAATAATCTAACATCGCTTAAAAATTATAAATTTTATAATTAATATTTTCAAATTCAGTATATCTATATAAAACATAAATTTGCAGTTGCTTGGAGAAGAACGATTTAAAGCGATCGATAAAATAAAAACTGTTGGTTCTACATATATGGCGGCAGTTGGACTTATGCCAGATCTTCGTATTCTAGACGATGACGAAAGTACAGCCGGACTTTACCTTAGTACTTTAGTTGAGTTTGTTTTCGCTATGAGAGATAAATTACTTAATATAAATGAAAATTCTTATAATAATTTCATGTTGAGAGTTGGTAAGTCAAGTAAAATTATATAAGCATATTAAATATGCAATTTTGTAAGCTGGGTGTTAAATTTGATGTATTTTTTTATTAGGAATAAATATAGGGCCTGTTGTTGCGGGTGTAATAGGTGCGCGTAAACCACAATATGATATTTGGGGTAATACTGTAAATGTAGCGAGTAGAATGGACTCAACAGGACTACCAAATCATACTCAAGTTACAGAAGAAGTTTATCAAGTACTCAAAAATTATCCATATGAATTTCAATGCAGAGGCAAAGTGAAAGTAAAAGGAAAAGGTGATATGACAACTTACTTTCTCACTGATAGAAAACAACCAGGTACGATCAGGGTGGAAGAGTTACCCAATCTGCGCTCAGGACCTATTGGTAAGTTGAGTAAATAAAACTACTAATATTTTATTTAGTTATATTAAAATTCGTGTAGTGTAATAAATTTATCGTCATATATCGAAATATTTAGTGAAATTGCATTAGTAACATGCGTGAGTCTATTGTGATATAATCTTGTTAGGAAATCTATACGGTGGTGTGGCAACACCATTAGCTCTTCTCCACCAAGGCGACAGTAATAACAGTCGACCAAAACACCACAATCAATCAGGTCGAGCGTCAAGTTCCCGTGATGACATCGGTGGTAACATTGGTTACAATAATGTTATGCCTCGTGTGATGGCAATGAATACACCCCGACTACCACCTGTACGAGAGTCATCTAGTAACCGAGAAAATGGTCATAACGGGGAAAATGAACCACTGTTGCCCATCACTAATATTCCAAAAGTTCAACCCGCCCAATTGCGAACATTCCATAATGGAAATAAAAAATTGCAACCACCACCACCGATAGAAAATGACCTACCACCACCACCTTTGCCACCTCATAAGAATAATAATGTGCAAGTTGTTAATGTACAACGGCAGAATTCGGCGGATATGCGATATATACCACCGTGGCCACGAGGTCCAAATCCTGAATCAATTCGTCCGCCAAATAACCATAACAGCAATAGCACTTCACACTCAAACGATTTACAGGTGAGCATAATAACTTTTACTTAAAAATAACAATTATTGTATTATACTTTTTATGTTATTCTAATATCTTATTTGCCATCATGCATGAAATGCTAAAAATGTATTTTAATCATATAACAGTATAGTGAGTGTATATATCTTACAGAGTATAAAACCATATCTTAAACCACTACCGAAACCACCGAGCAAAGAAGCATCACCAAACCATCACCATAAAAAATACCATCACGGTCATGGACCTATACCACCACCTCATCAACTACCACTGTTACCACCGTTACCATTAAGATTTGATCACCGAACACCCGAAAAAACACAAGAAGCATCTGTACGAAATAAACTACGTAGCAACCATCACAATCCATTGTACCACTTACAGAGACACTACTCAGATGAAAGTCTGCAAGGTTCATCGGGTCTCTATGTTTGTAGTGGTGTTCAGCAAAGAATACACTCATCAGCAGATGAAATAAGCTCTCTGAATCATTCGCCAAGTATAAGTTCGTCGGATGAAAGCTTTAGCAGGACCACAGATGCAGATTTATCTCCGTCACCATCGCCACCACCCCATGGTGATGGTACTTCTGCTAAACAATGGCTTTATCCTTCCGACATACAAGTTAGTTATTATTTTATTATAAATTAAATTAAAATATCCGTATGGTTCTCCTATAAATTTAGATTATTTAAATTATTTAATTTTAATTATTTTTAGGTGAATCCATGTTCCTCCCCTGAGACATCACCACGTGCTTCCTTGGATTATATTCCACCGCAGTGCTATATGCCATCAGCAAGTAATGGCAGTAGCAATCCATGTCAAACGACACTAGAGTCAATGTCTGTTCCTGTTGTAAGCTCTCGAAGTTTTTCGCCATCGAGCCAATCATGTGGTCGAACTAATAACAAACAATTAAACAGCGCCAGTCAGAATAGCCGTCGCGAATGGAGTCAATCACCTCACAAATTAAACAGTACCGAAAGATCAAATAGCAGCTCATCGAAAGGTGGCAAAATATCTACACCTCCCACCGATGCACTGCCACCAGCAACACTACTTGCTCTAGCAGCAGGAACGAATACTATTGACTCTTCGCTTATGTCCAGCCCACCACTACAAGACGGCGACGAATCGTATAAAGGTGATAGTTGTACTAGTTTTGAGTTTATTGGTAGACAAAGAGCTCAAAAACCGCCGTCATTAATACGAGCTTGTAGTGCAAATGGAAAATTACCTGCGAAAGCGATAATTAAACAGAGAAGTTTGGATAAACACGTGATGAAAGCTAGTGATAGTGTAATAGACTCGAATAAAATTAATTTAGCTAATTGTAAGCGGTCCCCTAGCTTCAAAGAATGCGAGGAACTCAAAGAGACAATACTAGATGAGCAATACTCAAAATCTAATGCAAGTGGTGGAGAGCGATCACTCAAAAAAGATGGATGTAGTCAAACAGATAAAAAAGACATGGCTAGTTATCAGAAGTTGTCACCATTTACGATAAGTGAAAAACGATCACCGAATCCGAAAGTCTTAAACGATTTGTGTATAGACTCAAAAATTCCTGGGCCATTTGAGCGAGAGATCCAAAAGTTATTAGATGAACAGAACTTACTGAAGAATAACCCACCGAAGAATGAACTAGGACATCAGATGAAGGATATAATGTCGCTGGATGAGATGAAGAATTTCAATCACCTTGCGGCGAGTGATCATCGAGGTGATGCGGTGGTGGCCAGGTACGCTTCATGTAGAAGTCCCACAACAACTAGCAATAGCAATAACAATAGCAGTCCGCCGCTTACGCATCATGTAGGCTTAGCCGCGATACAGGCACTCGCGCGCAAACAACAAGACGAGCTGAACAATTTGGTCGTCGAGTGCGACCAACTGCAACACCCTCCCACACTTGGGTTTAGATTTAATGAACCAGCGGCCCAGTTGCCGCTTGATACGTGCGATTGTCAAAAGGAAAGCAGCAAGGAAAGTTCCTTGAAACGTAGTCGAGTCACAACTCCCGATGAACCGGAAATGAACAAAGTGCAACGGGTGTCCTCGTTGC
Source organism: Nebria brevicollis (assembly GCA_944738965.1). NCBI lineage: Eukaryota > Metazoa > Arthropoda > Insecta > Coleoptera > Carabidae > Nebria > Nebria brevicollis. The sequence goes on from OX122902.1 coordinate 8,762,171, forward strand.
CGAAGGATTTTTCCGCTATGTTACAGTCGTCGATTGGCTCGCATCGATCGCAGAACAGGTAGGCTGGTCCATTGCAACTGATGTGTGCTGTGTTAGTTCACCACGGACCTTTACAACTGTGCGTCTGTTGCCTGTTTGCGTATTGATATGTTTGACTGTATAGATCTGTCGAGAATCCTAATTGTCTATTAAGTTTATGGGAAATACCACATAATATCTAGTATATTATTCTGTTACATAGCTTGCAATTTATATATATATATATATATATATATATATATATATATATATATATATATATATATATATATATATATAAATTATCTACAAATTCAACAGCACAGTACAGCTACAAATTCCTGTTTCAAGCTTATTTTAAAATTAGTAAATACACAATTAGGATCCTTGCTGTATGTGTGTGCTCAATTGGCTGGCGTTTGGCTGGGTTGAGCTAGAGGACATGTGACATGCTATCCTCATTGGCTCATTCGCTCGCACTTTGGTTGGGAACACATGGTTTGGTAAGCATGATATACTAATGAGACATTTAATTATCAAAACTGCTTTATTATAATAAAAAAAAAGTGTTGTTTCTGTTGCTGGAACTTCCTTGCTGCTTTTTCTACACCTAATCATATTGCTGCAGGCACTTTGTTGCACGAGCAGTATAGATATATGTTCATCTATTCAGTCATTTAGCGCAAATCCATTGTAAATAACATTCATAATATACCATTAACAAAACAATGGAGATAAACAATAAAAATGACAATAATGCACTAATTATCAACAATCAACTAACATCATGATAGTGTAGCCGTAGTTTTACACATTTATATATTATATAATTTTTAATCATGGTTTTATTTAGACACCAACAACAGTTCATCTCAGAGTTTGATGCGATTGATGGCGGTATTAGTTTTAATATGAAGAAAAATGATGACGACACTGACCTTGAGAGTTTCGAGCAAGAAGAACGAAGAGTTGCAGAAGAAATGGAAATGGTATGTTTTATTTTTACGGAATACAATTTGGGAAAGTCTTTGTAAATTTAATATTAATACCAAGCTACTATAATAAAAACATATAGCAACGCTGTTTCTTATAAAATCTAAACACTTTCAAGTAGGCGAAAATTTTCTTATTTGCAGTTTGTACAGATGTTATGATTAAAATTATAGATGCTTTAATTTTTAATTTATTTGTATTTTTCGTACATTTAATGATATTATTTTTTTATAAATGCAAAGCCTCGCAATGGTCAAATGGTAAGTTGATAAAATGTTCGTGGAATAAAAATAGTGTGTTGGTAACGTGGTTCACAGTAAATGAATTGTGCACTATAATTCTGCTACAATAAGTTAATATGATGGAACACATGACATGTATGATTAATTTCATTTTGGTTTGCTTCTCTAGGAAGCTGAAGCCAATAGGCTAGCAGAAGAACGCGCCGAACAGAAGTTAACAGCGGGCAGCCAGTCCGAATGGAGCGAAGATGATGAAGATGGCGGTGCTTCTGAGCCATTGCTAAACGACAGAGAATCAACAGGCTATACCACAGATGATCCAGCGCTTGAAAATGTCTCTATGCTTAATGAAACTGGACTCACAGATGCTGAAGGTAAAAAATTATGCTCTCATTACACAGATATATATTTGTTTATAAATCGTAAACTATAAATAACTTGATAATTAAATGAGCTAAATTAATAGCTCATTATTATACATAGAAATCTTAAATTTTATAAATAGAACATTAGTTAGTCAACTAATGTAAGAATTTTTATTATTTAAAGGTGCATTGAGTGACGTAAACTCAATGTACAACGAACATGGTCATGATGGTGATATGGATGATAACACGAGTATGTCATCACGCGCCTCGTCTCGTATTTTCGACTCGGATGCCATGATGAGCCTCGACTCGCTAAGCGCCCTATATGATTCCGAATACGACAACTGTTACAGAACAGATGACGATATAAATGCGGTGCCCGATCTAGATCGGCTGAATTACTTCTCCGTACCAACGGATGACATAAATCTAGCGAATATACGTTCGATGAGTGAGAGCATCACAAGAAACTTTGGTCAGCCAAAAAGTGAAACAGATGCAGATAGTGACGTCTAATATTTCATTAAAAAGATCACTTATTTGTGACGTAACTGATAACTAATTTGTGCCTCTTATTCTTTCGACCTCGTGTGAGCCTTCACATTACAATGGGTTCGTAGCGCTGGATCGAAAACTCAAGGTTATCCCTAGTAGATGTGCGTGGTACTTAATCGGAATCTCACTCAGAATGCAGTGTTTAACATTTTAAAATGAATATACTCTTGAAAATATGTCGATTTATTCTTACTGGTAAAGTAACTAAGGAGATTTTGATCCAGTACCATGCATCCATTAATAATTGTTGTAAAATAAAAAATATTTAAAAATCAATGAAGGTATTATCTTATTATTGATGTAACATTGAATTATTATACTTATTTGAATGTTGTCTTCATTTTTAAAATGATTGTCTCGTTTTTCGAAAAACTCTAATGTTGTAATATAGTTGAAATTTTACTCATTTTTATATTATAGGACTGAAATTTGATTGTGATCTACAAAAGAAATACTAAAATTAGTTACTTATGTACTTTTCAGTGGTAGATTTGTATAAACATATCTGATATGGTGTTGTAATATCATATTATTTGTTGTCAATATTTGCATACCAAAGACTTAACAATTTCATCCAGATGTACTTTTACTCAATTCATGTATGAAATATTATTAATACACAAACGCAAATATTTCATTTACTCTTTTTCTTTTTAAAGAAAACATGTTACGTATATGTGTCAAAAATGTTTTATTTATTACGTTAATATAATTAGAATATCATAAACCGTTATATGCATAACAAATTTTTAATCATTCTTTTACATTTTATTTTTTATATAAATATAGGAACTAAGTACGCCAAAATAAATTGTCACTGCTGTCGTATATTTAACATTTTTTTAAAAAAGTAAGTGGTTTATACTGCCAAATAACATCATAAATAAAAAAAAACTAGAAGTAATACATAAAGATTTAAATAATTGTTTAAAATCATGAAACTTTTTTATATTTCTAATTTTACAATGAAGTAGATGTAAAAGAATGGTTAAAAGAAATAAATAGCATTTGAAAATTTTATTTATTAATAATTTTAGATATTATTTTATGTTGTGAAATAAGAGCAAATAATTTGTTAATAATGTAGAATTATATATATATAAAGGTAAACATTGTTTTACATAGCAATCATCAAACTGCAACATATTTTCTTTTTCGTTTGTAGTGAATAGTTACCTAAAATTTCATTACATATTATGAGAGTTAGACAAATATTAAAAATTGTGATTAATATGTTTGAATGTTTTAGAGTACAAACCCTGTAAAATATATTAATAAGTTAATCTGAATTATGTTACTCAAAATATGTTTTACAACGTTTGTTTGAATATACAGTAGAAACCATGTCTTTACTTCGAGTAATGTTAAACGTAATATTTATAATTGTTTACTATATTACTCTTTGTAGTATTGCAATGCCACGAATTTTATTTCTTTAGGTTTCTACTGACACGCTGTCTTGTTACTTTTATTTTTGTTATATTAAATTTTGTGATTTTAAACGATAAATATTTATGTATATTTTGATCGAGAATACTGCGGCTCGATATCTCATTAAAATGTATTTAATTTTTTTATAAAGATAAATATGAATGTAAGGAAAATAACTAATTCGTTTTATTATATTTCACTTCAATTTTTACTTTCTTATAGGAAGTAAGAATAATAATATGCGCCATATCCCAATCAGAAGACATCTTCACCAATTTCTGAAGGAATCTACATTGCATTGCAGTCTGCCAGCAGTGAAAACATAAACGCCCCATCCCCCTTATACAGATAACTTTATTTATTTGAATTAAATTTATGAATAACTGTGCTTGTAACAATGTTTTTTGAACTTTTTTTTTCAAATAAAAACAAAACATACATACATTCGCTACTTTACTTTATAAAGTGAACATTTAAAATGTACTTTTAAGAGAACTTTTTTCTTTTCAGGGGGTTAAATTAAATAAAATTTTTAGGTTATATACAACCTAAATATTTTAATTAATTTTTTTTACCATAATAAAAAAATTTAATTGGCCTTATGACTTTATTTAAAATGCCTTCACATTATTTAAGGAAAAGTAAAATAATAGAGATATGTATATTTTATGTTTTTATTTAAAACTAAGTAATATAAGTACAAAAATCATTGTTATATATAAGAAATCATATTTGTTATTATCTGTATAAAGGGGAGGGATGGACGCTGAGCTTAAGATACATAAAAATTTTTGAGAGTAATAAAACTACAAAATTTATTGTAAATATTACATATTATAAATTGCAAATATTCTTATTTAGTATGTTCCAATAACCACAAGGCACTATTGATAATATGGTCCATTTCATTTGTTACACCAGATAAAGTATGGTTATCTTCATACATGTTCACTCTGTATAGGGAAGGAAATATTTTAATTAAATGCATATTCGTAATTTGATAACAGAAAAGACTTACTTGCATGGTACTCCATTAGCTTTCAATCGATAGTATAGCTCTAATCCCTGCGAACATGGAACTCGTAAATCTCTCGAACCAAGCATAAAGTAAGTTGGGGCCTTTATCTTGTGTGCGTGTTCAATAGGTGATACTTTACGCATTGCCATGAACAATTCGTCATCAACCTGGCCTTTTTGTGTATAAGCTCCAGCTGCTTCTACAGCACCCCTACTTATAAATAAATATATTAATTAAAATAGACATATTTCAGTTTAAAAGCAAACACAAGACCTATGTTGCCAGTGTGGCAGTAATATATTTTTTTTTCTAAAAGAGATTGAAAATATATATAATTTAAAAAAAAAAATTACCAATCTGCAATATCCGATATAATACTCATCGACGCAATGTCAATGACAGGATTTCTGGATACAACTGCTTTAAACATATCTGGATATTGTCCGCTAAGATGATGTACTAAAAAACCGCCATGTGACCCACCAACTAGTGCCAGATTGTCTGGGTCGATCCATGGGAACTTTTTAATGCATTTTTCCGCGGCTAAAATACAGTCTTTGACATCAGCATCGCCTACACGGCCCAATAAATAATTGACATTGGCTTCTCCAAAGCCGATTGAACCTCTATAGTTGATAAATACGATCGCAAAACCTAATGAAATTGAATAGCTTTAAAAATACGTAAAAAAATATATTTTTTTACTTTACAATAATCAAAATTAACTATTAACTCTACAATTAAATTGAATCATAGTAATAAAATTATTTCAGTTTCTATTTTATTCTATATTAATTAAAAAATATAGTTACCTAAACATAATAAAATTGATGGTTCTAAAACAAATGAATTGAAAAATACTGAATGTGGCCCACCATGAGGCCATAAAATAAGCGGTATTTTTTTATCACTACCGGTTTTTGGTCCAAAGTAAATTGCAGTAAATTCTTCTGCAACAAATCAATTTAATGAATGTGTGAATTAGATATTGTTTTTGAAGTACTTACTGACTTTGTCTTCACCGTCTCTTGTGATATCCATATATTCATACTTCATATCTTTTAACAATTTAATATTTTCATTACTAGTAAGTTCTATCCATTCAATACTATCTTCATCTCCTTCTTTGGGCAACTGTGCAATAATCAATTTATCCGAATAAAGATAGTTTTTGCGTGAAAGTAACAGCGTATCATCGAATACATCTAAAATAATTTGACTTCCTGCATTAAATTTAAATTCAGTTAAGTCTCCGGATTCTAAAACGAAAAGCACACAGTTTTATTACTTGTCCTCAAACACTTAAGTGGTCATTTATACCTATATTAATACTATAGGTTTTCACAGAATATTTTTGAGGAGTTGAAAATAATAATCGACGGTTATCTTTTGCCCAACACCGTTTAGGAAAAGCAGCATTAAATAAACCATAAAATAACTCATTGTTTTTTGTTGTTACACTGTTTTGTATTATATCTAACACTACACTTGGTTTGGTCTGAAATACAACAATTAATATAAGATAGAACCTAGGCACTAATAAATTGCGATAATAATTTATTGAACTTACTGGATTGGAAATATCATATCGCATTAGTGCGAGTGCAGCCATATGTGGTCCACCAACACCCTTTTCTAACCAAATTAAATATTTTCCATCCGGTGAAAATATCGGACTTACAACAGTTCGTTCACTTTGAGAAAGTTGTTCTAAAATAAAATAAATACAATAATAACAATAATATATTCTCAAATGGAGTATATACCAAAATTTCCGAGGAAATCTAATTTGAAAATTAGCCCAGGACGATTTTTACAATAAATCAAACCCAGTTTTCGTGGTTCTGTTTCCAATGCAACTCCAACAATGTAATCACCATCGGGAGACCAAGTAACTTGTCCAGGATTCAAGTTTCCAGGTACCCCATCCAAGATTATCACTTTATCATTTTCAAGATCATACATTGCTATTACAGGTGTATATTTTCCTACTAATTGTTCACCCCAATCTTGTAGAAAAATATATTCTTCACCCTATTTATTAATGAAATTCACAAAAATTAAATCAAAATACATATTGCTGTGCCCTGTTAAATGTGTTTTTACTTTTGATGCTTCAGCTTTATCGCCATTATCATCTACTTTATCAGTTTTTCTTTTATAAAATGGTTCACGATTTGGAAGTTTCTTTTCAGCTATATAAATTATTTTTGTTTCATCGGGTGACCAAGCGAAAGTCTTAAATTCTTCTGCAAAACAAAAAACCATTAGCTGATTATATTTGAAATGCAAACAATGTTTTCTGCTACCCCATTTCCTGGGAATAGTAATTATATATGTAAAAAAATATATAATATTCCAATTACACTCACGTCTCATTTAAATTAATTTATATGTATATATTTAAGTATCATTAATCATAAAATTAAATTATTTTCGCGAATTTTGGAGAAATAGTTAATATTTACCATCAGCATAAACATTCCCATGAACATTCAAGGCAGTAAGATCAACTGCGTGAGTTAAACAATTATTAGTCCAAATTTCAAGATACTGACTCCGTGTTTCTTTGCCGTTCCAAGCTTCTCTTAAAACTGCACGTTTCTTTTCGGACGATGAAATAGCACTTAAAACTCTATGAATGAAAATTGATGATTAATAAATTATTGCTAAACAAAAAATTCGATGAACTTACTCATTGGATACATCCATTGGCAGTGTTTCAGCAATTTTATTCAAGTTCGAATCCACTATTTGTACTCGCATGCATTTAACATTTTTTCCAGTTTCAATATTCCTTTGTGACCAAAACGAGCTGATCTTACCATTCTGCAGAATCTTGGCACCAGTTAATGTTTGAGTTTTGATCAATTTTTTATACAGCTTCAATATTTTATCCATCTGTAATAATGAAAATTTTAAATCATAAGAAATATAAATGATTTGACAACCTTACCGTTACACTTGCTCGCTAGATATATTAATATCTTTCTTTTATTGCTATAAAATTAAACAGTCTTATCGTATATAAGTTGTAAACAATGAGGTGAAAAACAACACTGACAGTTTAAGCCAACATAGTGACGTCAATAATGAAGCAGACCAATGCGATGTCACTAAGTTTTTCTCTACAATGTTAAAATTGATTTAAAATCAGGACCTGAGTAAGATTGATAGTAACACTGAGCATTCAAAATGAATTTCTAATTTCTCATTATAAGTACAAACTCATTTTCTTTGCACACCCACACATGTGTGGGTGCCCATGTGTTTATATATCCATAGTTGTGCGTGTGTTTAATTAATGAAAGTAAACTTAATATCGTTGCTATAGAAAATAAATCGATTTAACAATATATCTTCTATGCAAGCATTAATATATACACGACTAAAACATATAAATTAATAAAAGTAAGTATATTATTATAATATAAAATATAATTCTTTAGTATCTATAGAATGATAGGAATCATTCAAAAACAGTAACTTATCTTGTAAGTATAATTATTTTAAATAAACACTTTTAAATCTGAACTCTCTAGAAGCGGTATTTTGGAATTAATTGTTAGTAATCATATTACCTATTTCAATTGTTTTTCTGTATATTCGTAAATATTTGATGTCAATTACAAATAGAATTATAATTGCTGATAAATTGAAAGGATGCAAAGTCAATATTCAGAAGGCGATAGTGGTATAACAACTGCTCAAAAGATAAAATCGGGCAGAATGAAAGAAAAAAAACTTTTCAAAAAAAGAAACGAGCTTAAATTTTTTACCTCGGATGACACCGAAATCACCCCTGCTTCGTTAAAGCCTTTTGAACAATATGGAAAATCAGATAAAACTCAACTATCATTGTCGAATACAGATTTAAGATCGAAACATGCTCAAACATTTGGAACTATTAACACAACATCCACTGCTGTTTTGCAAAGTCAAATTCAATTTGTTAACATGTCTTATTCAGCTAAAAATACTATTACGTCTTCAACAAAACAAGATGAAGATACATTAATGGAAAATTTTAGAGCAGGATCTTTGGCCAAATCATCAGAAGACGAACTACTCAGACCAAGTAGCGATCGCAAAGAAAGAATTCAACAAATGCCTACCCAAATGAATATTGTACTTACCGAAACTCCAGTGTTCTATCTCCTGGAAATGGTAAGTGAAACGGCTGAAAAGGATACTCAGGAAGGAATGGAAGTGGAGATAGATAACGAGCTTTACGAATATTTAACAATTGGCAAAGGTCGTAATAGAAAAGTAGTGAATGCTGAAGTACAGACAGCTACAGGTTTATTAAAATCACGAAGTACTCTTGTGACCCAAAATAAGAGACAAAATAATGATGCGTTTGCGTCTGTATGGGATATGTACGACACTTATGAAAATCTTCTAGATAAACCGAAATCGCCAAGCTCTAGGTTAACACCAGTGAGTCCATCGAGTCCAGACTATCCTAAATATCTTCAAGAATTAAATCACCAAATGCACGAGCTATTGAAAAACCGTAAATTCCAAGTCAGTTTAACAGTTATGGAACGGATCCTAGCTAATAATGTATATAATCATGAACAGAAACGATTTCGTGGTCTCGTTGCTCAAGATCCATTCCGACCTGATATCGCATTTAAATACAGATTGGAATTACTCTGGACGTTCAAGAATACGTATACAGAAGGGCATCCTGTATCTACAATGCATTGGAATCCCAGTAATAACGATATTTTAGCGGTAGGGTATGGGAAGTTTTTCTTCAGTGAAAACAAAAATGGCTTTGTTTATGTTTGGAATATTAAAAATCCAAAACAACCGGAACGGGAATTTTCTTATAAAAAACCGGTCACGGCTGTTGCGTTCTCAACTTTCGATCCAAATTTGTTAGCAGTAGGTTTGTATGATGGTGAAGTTAACGTATTAGATATCTCATTCAAAGATGTGAAAGTTTTGTACAATACATCTCCTGTTTGGTCTCCTTCACACGAACCTGTCTGGCAAGTCATTTGGCTACCACCAGACGATTACTATCCAACTGAAGAGTATTTAGTGTGCATAACGGACGAAGGACGAGTTTGTCGTTTGGTAATGGGTAACACTATGGAATTACAAGTATTTCCATTGATGAGAGTCATTCACGTGGAAGGACAGATCAGAGGAATCCCTCAACCAAAACCATGTCCAGTAAGCGCGGTGCCAATATCAAGATGTTCGGCTGCCATTGTTATTACGCCAAATAGAGCCGATAAAAACATTTATTATCTAGGAACGGATGAGGGTACAATTCATAAATGCTCAAGAAATTATTTGAATCAACATTTATCCATGTTCTTAGCGCACAATGGTCCAGTGTACTCATGTCAATTTTCACATTTTTGTAAAAAAATATTCTTAACGTGTGGTGCAGATTGGACAATTAATATTTGGGCAGAGCAAATCACTGAGCCGTTGGTCACGCTTACAAAAACAATGGAAGCTATAGAACAAGCATCATGGAATCCAAATAACTCTACGATCATTGCAAATATTGCTGGAAGTGATATTTATTTATGGGATATTCAAAGGAGAACTTACTTACCTGTATCCGTTCATAAGTCGCCTACGAATTGTCGGAACACACTCGTACAATTTACGGCGTCCGGGAGAAATCTTGTTGTAAGTGATATTGAAGGAAATGTTCATATTTTTTCATTGGAAGATATGCCGTTCCCTCCATTCTATCAAGGAGAAATGTTGAGGCAAGTTCTTAAAAAATCGTTGCAAACCAGACAGGATCTTCTTCATCAGTTACATCATACCAATGGTTTCGCTATGTAATTTCTTGTAATTGTCTGTGAATTCATTATTCTGTTCCTCCAGGTCTTTGTGTAATAAGGGTAAAAACATTTTTTTTTCAAAAGTGGTCACAATATTTCAACATACACAATTTCTGGTATTTCATTCTTACTATATAATGTATTACTATCATATTATTGTATATCTACTTTTGCATATTGTCGTTACTCAGTTTAAGTGTATGATGAATAAAAATTATTTTTTCGTCTTGTAATCCCTTACCGCTAAAATAGATTTATTAGTATTACAATATATCGTCCCTTATTCCCTGTAACAAAAATAATTTAAGGTGAATAAATGTGTGATGAAGCTAAATACTATAAAAATGTTTGTATTTATTTTTAAAATATATATCAATAATAAATTTTACGATGAGTGGCACCTACTTATCAATGATAAAATATATAATTTATAATTATTACAAATGCATAATGATAATACTAAGTATGGGCCAGTGACATTTTCGTATAACGAAATATTTTAAGTATAATTTTCTATATATGTCATTTGTACAAATCTGTAAGAATTAAAAAAAAAATACTATATTTACAAAATTTACGTATGCAACCATACAACAGTTATTGTACACATTACACTTTTGAGCCGGCACTTTTGTTTACAACATCAGTTCCTATTGTGACATGAGTAACAAACGGACCGCGGATGCGTCCGTTAACAGTATGGTGGCCCGAAGGTGTATTTCGCTGGTTATGATGGGCTACGTATCGTTGATAAGGCGGTGACGGACCGGGGGGATGTTGCTGGTACGGTCGTACATGTTGCTGGTGACCGTAGGTGTGTCTACCAGCTAGACTTGGATGATGTTGATGGCGCGGCAAAGAATTCGAGTTTAGATCGTTATTACTATTATGCTGTAGCTGTTGTTGTTGCAGATTATGGTGCTGTTGAACTGATAACGGTGGTCGTCCTCGGCTATGTATTAGCGACTGGACACTTTCGTACTCATAAAAATTGGAGACGGGTCGTTGTTGTGGTTCAGCACGGGGTTGTCTTTGAGAATGATACTGATGTTGTTTTCGACTGTAAAAAGTTGGATATTACGTAAGAATTTCGGTTATTTTGCGCAATTTACCACACTGATTTAAAACAAAACTATCAGAGTAAAAGTGAAATTATAAAAATTAGAATTCATCTTGTAACTCATTACGAGAAATTTCTAACCGTAACCACCATTAAATACTTTAGATATGTTACTACAGTAATATAGTTATGTGGTTACAATCGCGGAAAACAACTCCGTTACAGTATTTTGGTCGACCATTTTTGGGGTCATGCTTTTATATAATTGCAACATTACCAGTGTCGCCTGATTTAATTCTGCAGAGCTTAATATATAAAATATATTTCATATAATTACATTAAGTACTTAAGAAGAATAAAATTCTATGGAAAAATAAAATTTTATGATAAAAATGATAATCCTGTGCAAATCAATAAACTTTAAGAAATAATATTCATTGTCTGTACATGCAATGCTTGTTCAAATGTGCACAATATAATAGCAACATTCACACAGAAATTCCGAAACCATTTAGATACGATAGCATGCAACATAAAAAAAAAAAAATCTAGATAAACAAGTAAATAATGTTTGTTGTTGATTGTATGTATTTGTTATTTAAAAATAAATGATTATAATAAAAATGTATGTCTATCAAAGATTGGAAATGTGCATACCTTTCTTCCTCAACCTTTAATCTCTGTTGCTGAACTTGCATCCTCATCTGAACAATCTGATTTTCAGAGAGTTGTTCTTTGCGAGTGCTTCACGAAGGAGACAGAACCAAAACACAATGTTATTTACAATTCACATTTTAAAAAATTAACTGCTTATTTAATTATTAAAAAATGTGAAACGGACAAATATAATATACATCATGCATAATAACGTGTCTGAAATATTAGTAATTTTGTATTTGATGTAATGTAAAGAGTGCTCGATCCAGATAAAGTGTTAAAAAACTCGATGCATGACTTTGAAAGTTGGATAGAAAGACCCAAAAAAAAAAAATACATTCCACATACCACATACAAAACCCAATTGTCGCTTAAGACATAAAAGAAAACAGATGATCGAAATAAATTAAATACAGTCAATTTGAGAAGATTCAACTTTTTGTTTTGAAATTATTTCTTTCTGGTTTTATATAATTCAAAAACGTAAGCCAAATAGTCCAAACCAAGACCCTCAAAATATGAGAACTCAAATTATCGTAAAAGTCGTTTTATATTTAATTCCCCGAGTAGCGAAAAATTATTTAAAATTTTAACATATTTTTAAATACCATACACCAACAATAACATAAAATGCGCTACCTTAGTTGATGTTGAAGCTCATCGTAGTTGACGTAGTGATTGAATCTAAAAGGGTCAGCAATACCGGATCGACTGCCTGGTCGCCCCATCTCTCTATAGCCTTCGTAGTTACCTGGCTGCTCCAATCTCTGTAATTTTAGTTATAATTTACCAAAAATTGATTCCAAAATATATAGAATGGCTACACTCAACTTTCTTATACGAAGCAGTTTGATTTTTTAAAGTTTGGCAGCAGGGGCTACTGTAACCATTTTATAAGTTTAGTAATCATGAAATTATAACAAACATTTTTTTTTTAAATTTAAATAAACACCATATAAAACATATAATTGCTTAAATAGATCATTTCGAAATTTTAAAGACAAATATTTTAATGAAAAAATTTCAATGATTACAAAACTTTAAGTTATACTACGCATAAGAAAGTAAAATGCTCACTTGTTTAATAACCTCTTCATAATGTTCTTCTCGATCTTCATTTGGATACTGGCCTTGCCTTTCAACATGTCGTTGCTGATGTTTTGATCGTAGTTGATGAACTCTTTCCGATCTTGAAGGGGGATGAACTGGAATGTCGGTGTCCCGTGTGTAGTACTTGGCATTCACAGCAACACCTTCTGGTATAACATGTTGGTCCGGATGCCGTTGCCTCCGTTGCTCTTCTATTAATTGTTTTTCCATCTCACGGTTTATTTGTACTTCGTTCGACAGGAGTTCTGATTGGTTTTCCAGTTCAGCTTCGACTTGTTCAGGATGTTGTTCGAGCGATGATCCAGAATCGGTTTTACGATGTTTTCCAAATCTGAAAAGTCCAAAAGTTAATTGTGCTTCTAGCGTGAAATATGAATAAAATGGTGTTTGTTGGCACAAACGAGTGTCTTCGTGAAACGAGCGCAAGAGTGAAATTAAATTACCTAAACATTGAACCAATTCCTTTCAAGATTCCAGGCTTTTTCTTCCCCATTTTGTGCTTACTATCGAGAACAGCATTTAGTGACGATTGTCGAGGACCTCCCCGAACGTTTGTGAAGCCTTCAATTTCTCGTTCATTATTGCAATCATTAAGTGCGTGACCTTCAGGTGGATCTAACAGCCAATGCTTCTTTGCATCTAAAGAACACACAAAATTAAATAAATAATTTTATTAAAATAATAGTTTCTTCTTCAAAAATTATAATATAAATAAAATATTACTATTTTCTGATCGATGATCAGGATCAACCATGTGATTATTATACTCGACATCAACGGCAGCACGGAAGCTTTCATCGCATCCTCTGCCACGAATGACCTTCAAAGCACCTTGTCCGCCTCTATAGGAATACGCTGGGTCACTCTCCTCTTGCATTTGAATCTTTAAATAATAAAACTAGCATAGTAAACAAATTCAAAGTACATATAAAAATAAATAAGGCTTACTTCTTGAACCATTGTTTGTAATGACTCTAAACTTGAAGATTTTTTCATTCCTAGGGAAGGTCCAAGTTGTCCCAGTTTATCGGCATCTAGATAAATGATAAAATTATTACACATTCACACAAACTAGTTTTGATTTTTTGATTAATCAAAACTTACATTCGGGGTGATGGATTGGTGAACGATTTAAACTAATCACAGACTCCACCGAACCACAACGCACGAGATTAGCTGACAATTAATAACACAGACAACACATTAGCGATATACATGCAACATATGATCTTAAATATTATATACAATATAAATTGAATGATAAGCACACTTTTGTTATATTTGCCTTGATAAGTACAACACAAAGCTTTACAAAAATAGTAGCAGATATATAACTCACCATCCTTTGGTTTTTTGTCTCGTTCTTCCCTCAACTTTTTATTTCTTTGATATGTCCCCGTACTCTTAGCATCAAGAGTAGCGTGGCGTTTTTCTGACATGCTCTGTCGCCCAAACGCATCTCTTGAGAACCCTGCAGGCGTTTCAAGTGATAATTGACTGGCATATGTTACATCCGTTGCACCCGCAGTTGATGGTTGCGACGAGTCGGCACTTTTATCACAAGTACTACTCGAAACACTTGCTTTACCATCGGGTTCATGTTCATTACGATTTTCTATCGTATTGCTGTCATTAAATCGAGGCCTATGTTGCTGTGATATATTCGGTGAATATTCTTCTTCAATGATTACCGTTTCACCGGATGGTAAATTAACTGTAGGGCTGCTTAATTTATCGGAGTTTTGTCCACCCAGTAACATACTTGTACTCCAAGTATCATGGGTAGCCTGAATATAATATTTGAGTTTAAATATTTTTTTAAAGCATGTAAATATAATATAAATAAATTACCATATAATAACTCTCATTTCGCAATTGAGCATTGATATTTTTCGACTGGCCTGTTATCCTATCGATGACGGGATTCCATGCATCTACAGGACCCATACTCTTGTTCATTGAATGGTTGCTTGTATTCAATATTTGATCGGGAACGTCGCCTTTGATGGTATAAGGGAGGAAGATGACTGTATTTCCGGAGCTTTCGCTTGTACCTGAATTATCTGTTGCGGAATTTTCAGTGTCATTCTGGTTGCAAACGATCATTTCAGGACCTGAGATTAAATCAAATATGAATTTATATATGGAAAAGAATTATATATTTAAAATAATCTTGTATTGCATAGAAACATTTATACAAAAGTCGAAACATTTCGCGCTCAAATATTACGGTATGAACATAATTTTAAAATACACAGTTTGAATTAATAAATGTAATAAGCATAATAAACAGTGTTTATTTCAAGAGATTCGCGAAATGTATAACACTAATATACTTGCAAGTATACAGCACAAATAGTTATATTAGCCAGCGAAATGTTTGGAATTTAGTATAAATGTTTCTATAATAGATAGACCTATGCTGTCGCGGAATAAAATACGCAGAATTTATTCAGGAATAACATAAAAAATACGAGGTGCAATTATCTTATCTGGTCCTTTAGATTTAAAGAGTATAAGAATATATGAGCCGCGCGCTCCATATAACGCAATGCATTTCGTTTGAACATTTAGACAAACTATGGCGGCGCCAATCACAGGCTGGGAAGCTATCGTCCACACTCTTATATATCTAGTCACTCTAGTTCTATGTAGGTATATTTAGTTGAAATATATTTATAAAATGAAGTTGTGTATTTACCTGATGAAGTGGAAGAAGTTAAATGACTAGATGCTGACCCTCTGCCAGACCCAGAGTGATTCAGTTGCTGTGGATGTGAACCATTCATTAAAGGCGGTGCTGGTGAGCTAGCTCGTCTAGCAATAGTCAACGTAATGTTTCCAGGCACAGGGCCTTCAGTATGCAACATTGCTCGCCGTAACGTTTCCATTGCTTCAGAGTTCGACTGTTGCAATAAAGAAACGCCATTAACATTAAGTAGTTGGTCGTTTGTGCGAAGTCGTTTGTCGCGCGATGCGGCGCCACCATGCAATACACTTTTAACAAATATGCCCAAATCACTGGAAATTGTCCCATTTGTACCACTGGTTGTTTTTCCTTTCACACTAACGCCCAAACCAGCCTTCTCCGTATCATACACGGGTATATCAAACGTTAAGATCTCCCTGTGTTTCCAGGGCAACAGTAGACTATCATCATTGCATTTTTCAGAAGGCTGTAAATAATGAATAACAAAAATAATCAAAATTAAATCAAGAACCATTAGTTTATTAATTGATTCCAAAAACTACTAAACTACGTTACACTACTGGTAACACCCTTTAAAGTGGAAATAATATCTGAAGAATTCTAATCAAGATATTCTATATAGTATAAATTAAAGAAAAGTATCATTACACTGGAATTAAATTTGGCTGCATCTTGAAATTGTGAAATGATCTTGGCCACCGAACCCGTTCGTTCTGGAGTTTTTCGTGTTGAAGGTTCATGATTTAGAGGCAAAGGTGGTATGGCTGGTGGTGTTGGATTTGGTGACAAGGAAATTGGGGAAGGAGAGGAATTCTTCCCATTCTCACTGCCGTCAGCACCCTGTGTACAAACATACAACACATTGCGCATACGATACAAGACACAAGCATAACGTAACATATATTTAAAAAGAACATAATGCAAGTTAAACTAATCAAATTACTAATTACTATAATAAATGTATTATTTGTTTATCAAATTCACGGTTGAAACGCATAATTATATGATTTATTTGATAGCATTTTGTGTTTTAATTTAATATGTCTCTGTGAATAATTTTTTTATCTTTAATTTGGGTTATATTTATATATTATTATTCGGGAATTCATTAAAATTATTATGACTCCTTTGTTTAGAATTTTATAATGAACATATACAATCAAAGAAAAACGTCAATCGCTAAATCAAATTTCAGAACATTATAAAATATTAATGCGCAACCTATATGAGTAGAAATATCATATTTGTATTTTAAGCCATACGTAATTTACACAAAGCATAAATGCAGCATATCACTATGTTCAATTCATGCACAAAGCAAACGTATAAAAAAGATCAAAACTTACAATTTCTCTTGGAAGTTGAGGTCCAGTACATTCTTCTTGTCTCGACACGACAATCTTAACTTTACTACCTGGTGGGGCAGTCCTAAGCACACTTACAGCTTCCGCCTGACTCTTCCCGGTCATTTCGATACCATTTACTTGTAATAGTCTATCACCAGGTTTCAATCGACCATCTTCAACTGCAGCACCCTGAGCCAATAAGTAAATAGTTTAACATTAATTAGCATAAGTTATCAACTAGGAAAACTCACTTTTGGAAGGATATTTTTTATATAAATCGGACAGTTTCCACCAGCTGGATTGTCTCTTGTTGTTATACTAAAGCCTAAACCGTGTAGACCTTTCGTCAGTTCCAGTTCGATTTTCTTGCCAATCTTTCTTGTGTTTGCTGTCAGAACACTTTTTGGATTACGAGTACTCGATGGTATCTTTTTTGTTGGTGATACTGTTGCTACTTTTGTATTATTACTTACTAAAAAACAAATAATTATAAATAATGTTTGTATTAAACTAAATTTTAAACAAATTTACATTGTTCTTCAACTTCTACCATGGCAACATTCTCTTTATCTTCTGGAAACCGTCCAATTGAACCTGTTTTCGGAAAAATAGGAGCTGGAGGTTTACGTAAGGCATCATTGGTCATTTTATGTTTGATTACTTTCAATCTTAATTCCGTTGCTATTAAGGAAAGTTTAAACATTTCTTGAACTCTGTATAAGAAGAGAAAATATGAGAAATTATTATACTAGGTATATTAACTGATACATTGTACTTTGGGGCATGATTGTCTAAATTTATAAATGAGAAATTTGCTGAAAAATGTTATACCTTTGAAAAGACATATTGAGCAAATTTTGGCCATTTATCTCTATAATTCTATCATATATGGCCAACTTTCCGTCACGATCTATTCGTCCACCTGGTTCAATACCTTGTACAACTAAACCTTTATCTTTTCCTAAGCGATCGTAATCAGGCACTACGTGAATACCAAGTGGTCCCGGCTCATTACGAATCACAATTGATTCAACGCTAAAAGAATAATATACGATAATAAATTATTTGAATGAAAATACGTTTAACAGAAGCTAACATACATGTCATCGTCCGTGTCTATTTCTGGAAGGAGACGATTGTGTATGGAAGACGATGGTACTGGACTCGTTGAGTTGTTTGCTTGCCCTAGTGGTTCTTTTCTTCGATGGTCACGTGGAAGAGATGTGCTACCATGGAGTCGGTGTTTGGTTGAAGACGTTGCGGCTCTTTCTGCTGCGTCAGCCCAACGGTAGCTAAATTTGCATATTTTGCAAAATTACACACTTTGTATTGCGCATTTTAATTTATTATTATACGAGTTCTTTTTACATTGATGCAATAATATTAGTTTACAAATATAAGATTATGTACGAAATTTCATTATTTTCTGTATTAATTATAAAAAATAGTGAACACTTCTTAAAATGTTTATTTATATTTATGTTATCATCCTTAATTCGCAATTTCTTTTTTTTCTATTTAATAAAAAAGTAAAAACAAAATTTTTATAAAAATAAGTTGCCTCGAATGTATTTAGTTCAATAATTCACTTACCCTCCACCATCACCAAGAAACTGCATGGACAACCTATTACTGCCATCGCGGGCGATTCTTTGGAATGGTGTATCCTCTTCGTCGTCATCGTCTTTCTCGTCTTCTCGCGTCCAATCCGAAGACAAATAGCCATTGTGATGCATTCGACCGTTCGTCATTTTCTCGGTGGAATCATTCATAAGGTCGCCAAGGATAATAGGCGCGGCCGACCATCGTTTTGTCGGATCATGTAGTACGGGTGGCCGAGGACCTGGTGGTTCGACACTCGTTGGCCCGTTACCGGTTAACTGATTCAGAGCTGGTTCGCTGCCACGTCGTACCTGTAGAGGTACTGACTTCAAGCCCGAAGCTAGTTGTTCCCCAGTTACCTCAATATCAGTTCTGACTGGGTATGACGTACCATACTTGTGTTCTGAATCCTATAAAGATTTCGATTTAGTAGTTCTCATTAAAGCTGCGATTTAATGTAATAACTGTATAAGAAAAATAAAATGTATACATAAATAAACGCTTACGTGAAATATATCAGGACTTCCTGTACCAACGGAGCTTCCACTGGCTCCATCACCACCACCATGATGGACTCCATCGCCGTCTTCAAAATTGGCAATGATTTGTTCGCGATCATCGGCCACATCGCTGAGCCGGTCATCGGGATCGAGTATACCACCACCGCTTTGTGACTGGATATTATGAACTGCTACCCAAGAGTCTGCACCCTAAATAGAATAGAATACAAAATTAATAATTTAATACAAAAGTCCAAAGCAATCCCAGATTTAACTCTTTTCTTTATAATAATAAATGAACCGATGACGTAAGCATATAGTATCACAAATACAATCTAAATACATTTATAACTTTGTTCTCATTTGCTAAAATAATTTAAACTTGAAAATTATATATAAATGATTTCATAATTGATTTTTACTATGAATAATATTCTACACCCATTCATATTTGCTTCATACAGATAAACATAAAGTAATTAAAATAACATTGAATACAATGACCTAAGAATTATTATAACAATGGATATCAAAGACATGTTTTTATAATAATTTTATATTGCTGTAATTATACTAGATACATATGTAGATATATGATTAGGATTAAATATACTTTAAACCAAGAACTAAAATAACAATATGAACCATGTTTTTGGTATTTTATAACCACATATATAATACCATATTTTTAATATGATTCATAACTAAAACGATTACATTCGACACCTTTAACAATCCGTGATTTGGAGTCGCTTACATATACATACATTTAAATAGAATACTTTTGTATGTACATATAATATACATTAAAAATTGATTCAAATGATAAATCAACTTTGATTTATTTTAAATCTTTATAGATAAAGGTCATGTTATATTTGAAATCAGTATAAATTCCGCTCCGCTAATTACAGTTACCGACAGTTTTTGTGTTAATTTATGCGTCTGATAATACATGAAATATCAGATTTTAACATCGCAATGCGGGCGTAACAATGAAATACTTTCTATTCCACGGTCTCGGTGACCGCGCACTCAAACGTGGGACAAGCTACTATTAGCAATGCGAATCATTCGGTACCACCTCTTACCATAACTTTTGACAATTCGTGTGAAACTCTACAATAATTTCTAATGAAATATCATACCTCCATATCCACTAATAACACTTTATTACTGATTTCTGCTTCGCTCTATCAACTACTACGTATAATTAGTAATGCAAATGTAACTGTTCCATTTAAAATACATATAAAAATGGAAGTGGTTTTTATTTATTTGTAAAATATTTTTATTAAAATTAATACCAAAAGAGGAAGAAAACACAACAGAGAAACAAAGGCGTGAAGAAATTATGGAGACAACAGAGGAACTCATAAGTAGCCAAATAGACTATTTTAATGATGCGTGATATTTATTTAAATTCAGTGTATTTTCAATGTGTATTAGAGGGAATAACGAACCTTGAAATCGTGTAGCAAACAAAAACGCTTATTAATAATTATAGTGGATGGATGAATGCCGTGCGCAACATGGGAAAAGATAAAATTACTCAAAATGTCAATTGATGTTAGAAATATCACGGCATTTGAGGAATCTATAGCGAGTGTTGTTGATATTGCAATAATCTATTCGAACGAGAAGCGAATGAAATAAAAATCTATGTTACAAGCACGCGGGTGCGATCTTCATTTGCATGTTTACATTGTTGTTAGAGTGCCGTCTGGTATTGGTTATCGCTATGGTGATCTGGTAGCCGAACCGTGTCGCTATTCGCTAAGTTGGTTTCAAACTCATTCCCATGAAATATTTTGTTTTTCATGTTAAACAAGAGTTTGTTGGTTAGCAGAACATTGGATTAGTTGTATTATTCGTTATGCGAAGTTTTAAAATTTATTCAACCCTTAATTACGTACAGGCTGCTGATTAAAATTTATTCTTTCATATATGTATAAAAGTAGATATTTCATAAAAATTACACTTTGCTTATTAAGCAATTCGTAAACTGTGTCAAATCTTAACTAAGGTTATTCTACGCTACATACGAAATGAAGGATTTTAGCATTTAGGTTCTACAAACCACACTAACAAACTAAATATGAGCGTAGATTTAATGCGCAGATTACCTAGTGCTTTAAGACGATGTTCCCATTTAAAAAAAAAAACCTTTTTTTTTGTTCAATAATTTTATACAAAACATTTCAAAAATATATAATAAAAAATTTAAGGTAAGTTTCCAAACCGTTTCTAAGATATTTACATTTCCATAAGTAGTAACCGGGTAATAAATACACTAATATTAAATTTTAAACTCGTTTTACTCGAAACTACATTTTTAAAAACGGTGTGCACTCTAGCTCAAAAAATAATTAAGCTATTGCCTCAAATCTTTTTTTATTTTATTAATTAACTTATAATGCAGAACGCAAGTCGACATTTTCACATAAATATACATTTGTTCCATTTTTATTCAATCCCAAAGGTCCAATTTTGTGTACAAAACATAGGACTTTTTTTAAACTCACTCTATTTTCTAGGTTTTTTTTAATTTTTGAATTTATCTTGGTTTACGGGGAAGGTAATTTTGTTCTCAATAAAACCCCATTAGATTTTTTTGTTTTAGACATCTTGGACTGGCATCATCGTGCACACCGCAAAACGCCTCATCCTCGCGGCCTCTACTTTTTCACTTCCTATATAAGTAATTATGCATAAAAATAAAAAATTAAAATTTTTATTGTATACTGCATGAGTTACTTAATATTGTAAACAAAAATTTAATTTTGTATTTAATAAAATAAGAGAGAAAAAAATTATAAAAAATAGTCATTTATTTGACCATAAAATTGGAACATCGCCTTAAGGCAATACACAGTTTAAAATAACGAATTTGCACAAAATACTACTTTGATTTTGATTAGATAACTAAGATTTAAAATCACATTTATGGTTATATTTCGAGGAAATAATATTTTACTAACTATTCTTATATAAACAATGCAATAAAAACTATTCTTAGTTTTACAAAATATATTTTAAGATAATTTCTACAAAAGTTTAGTATTTCACTAAAGAGCAACCAGCATAAGAAAGAGAATTAGAAAATTGTTCTTATCTGTTATGCTTAGGCTATGCTACGCTTCTGCATTTCCAGAACACACGACTTTTTTTTTAAAACATCAACTATTATTTAACCTACTTGATTTCGCTACAGGTTCAAGGCTATTAATCATTAGGTAAACTTGAAAAACTGGTAGTTAATTCATAAAAAATAAAATTCTTCTTGGTGCCCCGATGTTGAGTTCATCATTTATGGTAACTCAACCAAAGGGTATTTAGTATCAGATTTATATATTTTATAATCAAAGAGCGAGTGAATGTGTCTTTCATTTCGGTTGTGACGAGTTTAAAGACCTTGGAAAGAAAGCACTGAGGCCGTTCGCCACATCAGCCGGTATAGGTGAGCAAAACTCATCTGGAGATACACGGTGAGCAATGCCAACAACTGCTATGCTAAACCAGTCAGTTCACTTTCACATCTCCATCGTAGTTGGCCGCGTGTGCCTAACCACTTTCGGCAAAACACTTTGAAATATATACTATCCAAAATTACACAAATTTAATACCACTACTCATTATAACATTAACCTTCTTCTTGCATATTTTTGTTGATGAAATATCAAAACGCCATCACTTTTACTTTTTATTACAGTATTTAATATACTTATATTATTTAATAGGAATTTTAAAAAGCTATATAAAAATATTTCAATACAAATTTATTTTGTATTTACATACAAAAATAATTGTGTGTTATATATATTTTGTATTTATCAAAAACAATTTTATTACTTAGAACTAAAATTAATCACTCGATTTTCTAATATGGTGACATTATTTAGACAGTTTATATAAATAACATTAAAAATCCATTGCAAGTTGAGTTCGTTTTTTTTGCGTCTATACCGTGGGTGAATTCCCGAAGTAATTTCGTTTATTATTTCGACTGAAAGTATCGCATTGTTTTCGAAACATAAGAATTGGACAAATTATATAAAATACATGTAACATTATTATTCGATTTACTATTGCAAGTAATGTTTTTGCTTGTTAATTTTTATATTCCACAGTAAATTAGATATTGTTAGATATTATTTTTAATCATAATAAAACATATTAACACTCTTTTCAAATGGTGAAACTATGATAATAAATATAAATTGCTGTGGGAAATGTGGCAATATCCTTAATTTTAAGTGTACTTTCTTTGCAGCTTGTTTAAAACCGCTGGTTCTTTTATATAAATGTCACTCAAATTTTACACCTTGATTTTATCTTTATAGAACAAAATTTCCGTTTGTATTATAAATAATTTAATAGTTGGGACAAATTTCTACAAATTGTTCGGTAATTTAGTAATGTGTTTAAGAACTATTCGGCACTTAACTATTATAAGGGAAAGTCAACTAACACACCTTTAAGTCTGTACAATTAAAAGAAAACGTGAACATTCGAATACGACACGCTTACTTTGATATTTTATTGATACGTTTACGTATCCCATTATTAACATTGCTCAGATACGTTTCAATGGACATATTCTCGACCTAGATATGGTATAAATTGTGCCAGAAACACTAATGCCTAACTGACCATGGTCAAGGGGTGAACAATTATGAAAGCCCGGTTTTTTTTTCGTAGCCAATTTATAAAATGAACACGAACACGCTGTGCAATAAAAAACTTTAAGAACATTGATGAACAAAAGCGCTTTAAAAATGTTGGTGCAAAAAGCAAAAGTACAAGTATTATTTCTCTACCGGAAGTCGTATCCGGTGGAAGGATTCCCAGCTGTTCTGACTATAATTCACAGAAACTTTCTCAGCCAGTAAATTGGGCTTTTAAAAGACACAATTATTATTCTTGAATGCAGAAGCAAATAAAATAAATAAAAGCTACTATGAAAGTATAAATATAGTTGTTTTTTCGGTGAATGCAAAACATTGTTTATTGCTTAGAATAATTACGTACAGTTAGATATTTGTTAATAAATATTCTCTCCAGTTGTGTATGTAGAAGACGTATGTACTAACAGTACATGGTTTTTATATTATATAATTCAATTTTTAACTATTCATATTCAATGTGAAACGAAAACAAATAAAATATTGAATTTTAATCATTTAAGAAAGCTATTAATTAGAATTCAGTAATTACCATAATTTTCTTCGTATTAGATTATTATTTAGTTGCTTTTTATTAATTTTTAATGTATGTAAAAGTTTAAAAACTTTTTATAAAAACCTAGTTTATTTTTGAGCGTCTTACACATGTTCTTAACTTACCTCATTTTGATTCTGATGCCGGGCATTACTATCCAAACTATACTTTCTGCCAAGGTTGCAGGGTCTAGTAATGGAAATACGCGTGGTGGCCCGATCCGGAACTGACCTTTGTAATTTCTCCACTTTATAGGTTTGGCGCCACCCGAAAAGTTGCACCAGCTTCTCGGCGACGTCGGCACATTTAGGGCCGACGCCACCGCCTTCCTGGCAGCTATCAAACATCATCACCAGCAGCACATCCTCTCACAATCGCGACACCAGCATTTTGCGTGCACACTTCACACATTTTATCCGCTCACTGATTGCTTTTGTTTATGCTATAATTATGCGCCATTACCACCGGCACAGTTTTTTTGTAGGCTATCACAAAAATGTTAATTTGGTTTATTTCCACGACGTCTAAAATCTAGAATATCTAGATTATATTGCTAACGAAACAAAAAAAATTGGAATAATTAGATTTGAATTTGACGGTCGTAAAAAATCATAATATCAAACTGTTTTCTAACAAATTTAATTTGTTCACAATTTATGTTTACTACATCAAGTAATGTTTAAGTTCCGTAGCGAAAATAACGTATTATTAAATAATACATATATATGCTTAAATGGCGCTATCCATTATATTTTAAGTTTTATTTTCTCAATTTATAATTCAAGTACAATCTGAGCTAGGTAATTATTTTGATTAGCAGCACTGTAGATTTTAGAATAAGTGTATTAATGCTGTATTGTTTCACGTGCAGAAACTAAAAATTAATTACTTCGTATAATTGTTTTTGCAATAGTCACTAGCACTGTTTCTGTTTCTTCTTATTACAACAGGTATTATTATATAAATAAGAACGACACAGATACAACAAATAATGCATTACAAAACCTGCACCCTGATCATGTCTAACTCACTCTATCATTATTACTAATAAAGTTAATTACGTTTTAAAAGTTAAGCATTATTAGTGGAAAATTTACTTTGAAAATATATACGCACTAATTTCGCAATTTTAAATAGAATTCCTAGCGGCTAGTGATCTGTTGGTTTTACTAATATACTAAAAGTTATTAACTTTAATTCAAATCTTAAATCATTTATTTAAGATTTGAACTAATTTAATAAAAATAGGTCGCCTTAAAATATAAACAATTAACATATGCCAGATTTTCAGTGTTCTTCTATAAAATTCTGTTATATATTAAGTTATAGCTTTTCTGAAAATTATATAAAAATGCCGATAATGTATGAATGATTAATTATTATATTAATGAAATAAAACGAAATGCAATAAATACTTTTATTTGAATGCTCATAACATATGGTATGACTTGTATTAATGGATGTGAGCTGATTAAAATGTGAAGCCATGCGGGTACTGAAATAATATGATAATGATATTGCAAAAAGGAGATTGGTGGCGCCTATATAACATAATATTATGTGGATTCTAGATCATATTTGCTCATTTTAAATTTACATAATAATAAGCATTAGCATCGCCAATACTTAAAGCTCGCTTCTGGCGAGATATTTAGCATAGCACTAATCTAATATAGAAATTCATTTTATAGCGCATATAAACAAATACATAATAAATTCTTTAGAAGATTGTTGTTCTGTCAATCTAAGTTTGTTATTTTTACGATTACTAAACTTGGTGGAAAATTTGCTAGTTTATATAAACATTTCCCTGGCAACGTACATTATATAAAATACGCACTTGTGACTGTATGGAACGTGATATGTAAACCACGTGTTTGTACAATTTTGTTACACCATCTCGCATGTCGTTGTAATCGTGGAATATGGAACCATCAAGGCAATGTTGTGCTAAATTAGCGTGATACGAGTTGCCAGTGAACGAAGAATGTTTGCATGTTCACTTACACGTACTACATACGTATATTGTAAAAAAGAGATATCGCAAGTAAATTGCATTCTCCGTACATACATGGTACTTGACTTACCTAAATATGCATCACAGCATAATGATTAGTGATAGATATTATCTATTATCAGTGGCCTAGTGATCCAGTAACAAAGAAATAAAAAAAAACCTACTATATTTGCGTTACTGTGAATAGTTTTAAATTTCACAGAATTAAACTCAAATTAAATACTTTTAGATTGTAACATCATTTTAATATAAATTAATTAAAATGGTTGTTTATGTAATTTCCTGTTTCAGATAAAATCAACAGTAGTATTAATTTGAAAAAAATATTAAAATAAATAAAAATTTAGATTTAATTGATAATATTCAATTTTATCTCGGTGAAATATCTGAATGCATATTGCTTAGATGCAATTATCAAATCAAGTATGTATTCTACGTGATTGCACATTGTTTGTACATCAGTCAGCTGCATAAATAAAATTGCAGTCTAGAATGAAAAACTATGCTCATTATTCATAAAGATTCTGTTAAGCTCGTTACTCAACCGAATGGAAACGTGCATGCAATATTCTATGCTAAATCAATCTAAGGTATGCGATGTGGTGTGTGTGTAACTACATTAGGAATGCACCAATGCTGTTTCAGTATTAATTACTTGACTAAGGAGGAGTTAATGAGGCACGTGATGTTATCTCAAGGTCCCACCTGACATAGCTACAACGGACTCCAGGGAGAGGAAATCACATTATAAGTCTTTCAAAAAATGTATAGTGATAGTTAATAGTCATTGGTCATTGCTCGATCTCTAAAATAATTCTCGTATCTTGTGTAAATCATGGCAAAAAATAATTTAATCAAACATTAAATTTTGTCTTTATTCTCGTAAAAGTGTAAAAGTTTTATTTTTATAATAAAATATGTAATTTTAGACACAAATGTAAATCATTTTAGTACTAATACTAGTTTATTAAAAACAGTTATATTCACTCTTTTGTGATATATTCAACGTTATCAATACGATGAGCAATGACCATTATTTGAACTGGATGGATGACAGGAGATGGGGTCCCGCCTTGTTTAGCGTCCGTTTCCGGCCAACCCGTTCGAATAAAAATATCACGAAATTCTCGTTTAATTTTTACTACTTTTAAAGTGGGGAATTGCTTGAAAAGTGGGTTAATTGCACATATGCATATGTTGTTAATTAGAAAATTATATAGTCGCGTTATTGTTTGAAATATTTTTTCTTTTCATTATGTATGTAGGTAAGTATTCAGAAATGTCACTTGTCACAACATAAATCCAGTTTTTATGTGTGCTCTTATTGCGTTTTGTTCAAGAACAAGAAAACGTAATAAAGTTTGATGTATGTTATATATTTTTGATATTCATTCCGTTTCCTGACATACTTATTCGCTAATGGAAGTGTTATATAGTATTTTTTGAGTTCATTTCATTTTATACAGTTTGAATTCAGGTGTGAGAATAATTTTGTTGCAATATGAATTGAGTAAAGAAGATTCGTAAGCAAGTGGAATAAATGAGAGTGTATGGAGAACTACTGGAAATTCGACTCATCCAAATGTGACTGTATAAACACCGTAGACAATCGATAAAAAGAATGGTAGGGAAAATATAAAACAAGAAAAAGTTTTCTTTCATCGTGATAACAAGTTCGAAAGTAGATTTATGTCTCAAGTATTAATCAATCTAGTAGCGTTTCTTATTGCCCCATTTGCACATATAAAGATTCTACATTTCTGCAAATTCCTTTATTTTTTTTGTAGAATATAAATAAAGAGGACATTAAATATATATAAACTATTTAATTGATAAATGTAAATTCAGAAATGTTGACATTAACTTAGATTTAAGTCGTAAATTTAGTTTCGTAAATTCGAAACGATCGATATTCAGTGCAACTACTGATTTCTCACAAATCGGATGTTTCCTTTTGATAACATACTAGATCTATATATGAAGTTTTTTATTTACTATATAAGTCTATATGGATAATATGCAAATTTTATATATAGTACGTCTTTGTACGATATCGTTTTGAAAAATCTTTAGAACATATTCTCACACGTGTGATTTAAAAAAAAGTTTCAATAAGAGCACTTTTATTTTACAGTGAAAGCAGCGCAATGAGGCGGCAGGTGAAAAAGTGAAATATAATTATGTGTATATGTAAAGTGGGATACAGCCACTGCTTATTACTTATATTCCGAAACTAAATATTATTAGTTGGGCTGTAAACTAGGTTACCATAGCTTTATTTATTCAAGTCACATCAATTTTTATATAGATATACTTTCCATATCATTCCAGTCTTAGGTTTTAACTCGCAGAACACAGTACAGAATAGTGTTTGTACACAACATTCTCGAAGTCAAATATATTCAGATATTTAGTTTATTTCGCCTTAATTCCAAACATGTTTGTCGCTCACTCGCTACTCGTAAGACCAATTTTGTCGTCTCTTCTCCTCTGAAAATACGGAACCAATTTAAACCAAATTTGGCACACATATTGTGTAGGTGTGAGATTGAATCCGTTCGCATTTTAAATCCAATACCGTACTTCAGGAGATATTGAATAAAAATCAGAGTAGGCAAAAATATTCAATTTCAAGAATTTGAATATATCAAAATAATCTACGCAAAGTTATAATTTTGCATGTATTAAATGTTTATGACTAATAGTAGTAAATAAATAATGAAAATAATATATTTTTTAAAATATATCAAAAAAACTTGTGACTTTAGATTAATTACTATACCATTGTTGGTTTGGCTGTTACTTTGATCATTTTAATTATAGTACATATATTGTTTAATAGCTCGTCAAAGGCGACCTCTAAATATTATACAAACAACTATTTTTTGCTTGTTTGTCTATTTACTAATATTACACTTATATAAAAATTAAGCGATAGTGGACATTATTCTCAAAAATAAATGATCCTTTGTACATTTTATTTAATTATGCTTTTGTACATATATATTGTATTTAAATTCACGAAGGAATATGTATATATAATTGAATTATTAAAAAAGTAGTTTGTTACAAAAGACAAACTGTGTGGCTCAAATGAAAATAAAAATAGTAAAACTTTCTATTATTATTCGATTTTTGCAATCCAATATTTACCATGGCGTGAATGAATGAAAATTATTATACTTGTCACGAAATAATTGACGCTTAATAAATAACTCAGCTAACAACATATATGTTAAACATATGTTAACACTAGAAATTGTATAGAAATCAAATGGATGTTGATTTATAAATATATCGTAGGGTTAATTTGTATTTCGTAAAATGTTTAGGTTAAATTATTCTGTAGTTATTCGAAATTCATATAAATATAAACAAGAAAAAAAAGTGAATCGCATATATAAAAATATTACTTTAACTAATAATGAGTCGATCCAAACAAAAATAATGTCGCAAAGCAAATATATTCACAGCACGTCATAGACAAATGTTGTAATAATACATGTGCAAATATTTGTTGGTAACTAAATCGTATATATATATACATATAAATATAAAAAATTCTGCTGTTACATTAGCACTATTGCAATTCACTGTACATTTAAATCAAGTGACAGGTTGTTTGCCCATATATGATTTCGTAATCGGAGATTATAGGTGATACTATAGTTATAAATAAATATAAGGTAATTGTAAATTGAGTATTATAATTTGTAATTACACACGTATGTTATGACAATAAAATGCGGAAATAATAAATATCTTGGAACCAAATCAAAATATCTGCAGTGTCTTGCACTGAACTTTCTTATACGTATTTTATTTAAAATACAAATTTTTTAACATTTCAGAAATAATGAATTTCTGAAACACTATATTAGAAATTATGTTCAGGTGAATTTCGTCTTAAACCCTAACAAAATATCGTTTGGTTTAATTTAAATTGAAAATCCGTACCAATTTCAAAATGTTAAACTGTTAATGCATTGTTTTGGTTAAAACTGCACATGTTATTTAAACGTCCTACGCAATCTGTCAATACAATGACGTACGCATGCATATATGCTGTTATCATGAAACTGCTTATCACTTATTCACTGTTAAATACACCTTATGGCAAAGTTTGCACTGTCGGCCGCGTGAAACAAGCAAATTGCTAAGAAACCGTTCTCATGTATATTGTAGAAGCCTATTATCGTCAAATATATTTTTTTATTTTAATTTTGTTGTTAAGACCCAACGGATGCTTGAAATAATAACAACGGATCACATAATGCAAATATACATCCATTTTGATTAACCGTGCTGTATACATGCAGCAGTCACAACAAAATAAAATAAAATGTTATTTAAATATTCAAACGAGTGATAAGATTGCTGTGAAAAGACATCATGCTGTGAAGCATATAAGTTTATTATTTATTTTTGTTATTACGGTGTGTATATGGTGCAAAAATGGAATAAGAATACATGGTAGTTGATTGATGGAGTAAGAACTCGTTTTTTTAAAAATTCAACTTTCGTCTAGGTATTGCGAATAAAATAACTATGTACATGTAGATTTAAAATTAAATAGTATTTTTTAATATCCTTCCTAAACAAAATATAAATATTACGTATGAGAAAGTCCTGTGCAAGAAACTGTAGATGTTTTATATTAAAATATGTATGAATTTGTAAAAGAATTTAATATGTTGGTAAATAATGTAATTATATCTTCTCTCATTTTCAAACACGTTATTATTTATTATATTTATCTATAAATAGAAATTAATAAAACGATAATTAATATATTAGTATTTCATATATTTTATCTAATCTTGTCTAAAATGTGGGTATGTACACAAATATTTGAAACATGTCACGTGAAACTTCTATATAGGTTTTGGGTTAACACAAAATATATTAATCTATTTGGCACAGATCATGTACCGAATTCTTTATCAAATTGTGTTATATTGAATTTTTAAAGAAGAAGTTATTTTTCTAACTAATAATTCGAATTGTAATTCGAAGTGTTTTATTGAGAGAGAAAATAATGTTCCAACACTAATAAATCACATTTAACAAGATGTTGCTTCAAGTGAACGAAAGAAAGTTAAAACTAATAATCGATTAGCGTAAAAGATAAAATTATGAAAGAGCATATTAATTTATTTAATCAGAATACATCTATGGAACATTTTCGTAATGTACGTTTAAAACCAAACAATTATGAAAAGTGAAAATCCTTCTCACCATTCTATTCAATTCGAACACACATACGTGCATCTGCCAAACTCCTTTCCATAAATAAATCTTCCATTTAGTTTCGTTTACACAAAACTTTCCTAGTCTTATAAAGTTTCAACTTGTATAAAAGTATTCAAGATATGAAAACTGTATTATAATCAACTGTATCATAACCAACAGAGAAATGAATTTGTTTTACCGTAAGATTCATTTAAACTTACTTTACTACCAATGTACTAAGTTTAGAAAATTGTTATTTGTGTTTGTTATTATCGGATACCAGATAAATAATATCTCAATGCAGAATTGCACTTATTTCTCGCGTAACAACTAACTGTTTCTATTACGTTCACCGTTAATCATTCAATAGCCTAAGCGAAAATGCACATACTTTAATCTTTATTGCCTATATATGTATGTATATTGGTTATATGTTTTAGATGAACTAAAGTGTACACTTGTTTCCTGAATATTGCAATGTGATGTTCGTTATTATATATGCATATATGTACGTAATAAATGTATGAACATCTCCACATCCTAAATGTACTGCGTATGTATATACACTTCCTTTGTTGTTTAAGTAAAAAAAATTAGAAGAACTCTTACGAAAGAAACAAGCAAATTGAATTATCATAATTGGATAACATGGTAATTTAATTTTACTGCAGTTATCAACAATTTTTCCTTGAAATATGTTCTGATCCGATCAACAAAATAAGTAATAAATATATTTTCTTAAATTTCTATCTAAAGAAAATGTCTACTACGTATAAGATATGTTTTGTGTATAACAGTTTCCTCCGTGCTTAATATTTTATTATATTTCATATTTTGCATAACATTCAGTTTATGCAAAATATACGCGCAATATATCAAACCTTATACCTTGACCAGTCCAATTTATAATAATAATAAGTGTAGACGTCAATAAATAGTATTCAATTTACAAATCCCTAACCGTAAACCTCGTTAAATCATAGTGAAGCATCGTGTATGTATATCGGTGAACAATGCTACCTTGACACTTGGGCTCGGCAATGGCGCATGGTTCCCTTTTCGCCGATAGCGAATTACCAACAAGCCCATAACTGCATATTACAAATGTTTCATTGCTTGAGTCTGACATCGTCGGCTTCTGCTTATACATACATACTCTAAAGCATTCATAGTCAACTTTGTTCATTATCGTAAATTCTACTGTCTAAAGATGTGATATATTCGTATTCACTGTATTCTAAATACAGCTAGATTGTAAATTATGTTAGCCAAAGAATAAGCAACCATAATTTATCAAAATGCGAAAAACTAGGAAATTGTTTTTGCATATATTGGAAACATCTCCAATCATTTGAACCGCGTTATACAAAAATTTGATGCAGAATTATTCCAATTAATATAATTATTAATTAGAATATTTCTCAAATTTAACCTACTAATTAAAATAATGAATTCAGAGACTGGCGCCGAATCGCCTTGTTTATGGTGTAAAATAAGAAATCAATGCTTATTTAAGTTTGAATTTATAATTCGATATTTAGTATATGTATAGATATGAAATAATATATGTACTTTTACAAGGCTAAAGCTAACTTTTAGAAAATTTTATTATTTCAAATATTTTTAATGTGAATATTATATAAAACTTCATTTGAATTTAAGATTCTTTCAAAAATCATGCAAATTTTAATGTTTTTATACGAAGTAATAAGTACTGTAATCATGAAGAAAATTGATTTAGAGATTTAGAAAATACACCTTTTGATCTTTTCTGAATGTTAAGATTTGTATTTGGATGGCAAATTTTGAAGATAAAGTTCAAACAGGAAGTGCTTATTTATTTCGGTCGTTTTTTAGGGTTTCTGCAATATCACCGAAACAGCAAATTTAAAGTTATAGGAATATTATTATGGTCAAATTACAATTTATTAGTAATGCAAATTGTTATGGAAAAACAATTTACATTAGTCAAAATTGTAATTTTACGATATTTTCATGTGTATAAAATTTTATGAATTTATATATACTATTGTCGTAGCAATTTTATTTTCTATTTAAAAATAACAGTTTGATATTATGATTTAACGACACAAACTTCATATTTTAATAATTATTAGAAACATTATTGCATTAATCAAGTTTCTCTCACACATAAAATTTGGACTAAATATTAATTCAATTTTCATTAAAAGTTTCACCTATATAATTTTATAGCCTTTCATTTATTATATAGATATATATATTAGAGAAATTTTTCATCGAAACAGCTTAAATACTCCTTAATCTAAACATCAAAATATATATATTAATTTGTCTATATTTATTTAAATTCACATTTTCCAGTAGAGAGAGAGAGAGAGTGTAGATAATTTAAAAATTCCAAATTTCATGTGAAAGATAATCAAATTAATTAAAAACATTCCAACAATATTCTGATTCATTTTGTGTAAACATCCTATTAAAATATTTCACTTACAGCACACCTCAACTAATCCAACGTCAAAATAGTAGAAATAAAAAAACTCCGCATTTACGTTATAAATTACGTTTTTTTTAGAAAGCACTTTAATTTCTACACACAAAAAACACAAACACATTTACAAAAGAATAATACAATATTTCTGGTATCGCAATAGAAACAAACGAAGTACAAACTATGGCGTAACTGTCACTCCGAAAAATATCAAATAGACACGTTCAGAAACAACCTCGTACCGAGTCGAACTGACTGAAAAACCATACACAATTTCAGCCATACCATTCGCGCATCTAAGTCATTCGTTCTCACTCAAATATGCAGGTGTCGCATATAGTTGTCTTTTTCTAACAGGTACACTGTTATCACAATTTATTCCTGTTTCGGTCGTACTTTCACAAATGAATAGAGTCTATCTTTGTTTAGTAGCTCCCACTACCTGTTGCACAGGTAACTATATTGCCTACCTCAATGTTATATTGCTGCTTCTACGTGCAGATTTTATTAAAATTTTCAAACTAAAAACAGAATTAGTAAAAATTTTTATTTTCGAAAAGAATATTAAAGCCGTGCTTGTTACTTAGACTTAAATAATGTGAAATTTAGTGAAAAAGTATACATTAAAAGTGTGATAAACACACACAATTTTTTATCTAAATAAAATACGTATAAGAAAGTACTATGGATTTTTACTTTCTTATACGCAGTATAAGTAAGTATTGTGAACATGAAAATTTTCGATCTCGAGATTTTAACGGAAATATACGTTTTGACCTTCCCTGAATCGATTCCTATTTTTGGAATGACGTTTTTTTGTGTGTGGGCCCTCCTCTATAGTTTAGACGGTTAAAGGTAAAATTATGAAACTTCAAACTTAGGATTTTTTTTAGGATAAGGCATTTTATTTTATAGCTACTTGGAACGTTACGTGCAGTTGCACTGTATGTCATCATATATATTCCCCGAATTTTGCATTATTCAACCGTACCATTCAACTAACTACGCTGTTCTTAAAATTCTAGCGATTCTCTAAGGATAAGGTCGCACCATTTATATGGAATGACTCTTCATCGAACAACTGTTGCGATGTCACTGTGATGGATGAAATCTAAGAGCAACTGTGATGGCTCCGGTTTTATTTACTGTACGTAAAAGACAGATAGAAGCCTTATTGTACGAAAAACCTCTAAAACACATCTGTCTTTCCTCTAATCAAATTTAAAGTCGTAGTCCATATGCGTCAGAAATCGATACTTATATTTCAATTCCTAATCAAATATGAATGAATTTAGCTAAATAAATTGTAGAGTTCAACTCGGAATTCGAAATAGAATTCATTAGTATAAATTCGTAAATTTATGTATCTGTATTCCAATTAAGATAGTGATACGAAAGAACATTTCCTTTTTAAACTACCATTACATCTCGACAGGCCATATTTTCGTTGTAATCAAAGTGAAACCACATCCTGTAGAAAATAATGTTCAATTTTAAATTTTCCCACAAGCTAGGGTTTAAACGGCATCTACCTGTACCTCAAAATATAAAAGCTTCTAAGCTATAGAAAACCCCAAATAACGGTCGTTTAGTTCCTAAGAACTAATCCGTAGATTTGATGATTCTAAGAAATTCCATTTCGTTTTACATTACGATCTAGTTTTAGGTATTCTTGACCGCTTATAGGTATTAACTGTAATAAACTTTGGCTCCAAATTACCGAATGTATCAGCAAACATAATACTGTTACCTTGAACTTACACGACCAATAACTGTTTTTGTTTTCGTAAAAACTTCTTAAGCTTTCATTCATAACTACTTTTTTTTTATTATTATAATATACACTTACGTCATTGGAGATTGCAATGGTTGCACGTGATAATAACTTGAATATTGTTGCTCCTTACCTAGAAATAAAAAAAATTGCTTAGACACATTTAAAAAAATTATATTTTGATCTAAACATTATCTTGAGATTTATTAGTTCATATATCAGAATTCTGATTAAGATATGACGTATGAGTCGTTTTCGTAATACCAATTATAAGAGTAAATTTGTAGTAAAAGTAAATTTTGCCATTTACTTGTTATGACTTTACACTTGTAGCATCTGCAGATTGCAAAACGAGCATGGTAAATATACTGCATTAGGTGTAATTTCAAAACAACTGTCAAACATTTTTGTTTAAAATTACTACTTATGCATGACATTTTTTTCAACTACGTATTTAACCAACTATAATTATCCCTTATCTCTGGTGTGTACTTATGGCAGAACAATAGATATTTCGTAAAGACTCACAGAGTCAACAATTTTATCTTTTAGAACAAGTCATTAGTTACTTATTTCAACAAAGTTGTACAGATTTTTAAAAATTCTTCATTATTATAACCCATTTAGTTTGTTGATATAAAAATACTCTAATCTCACACAAAATGATTAACTACTCAAACATGTATCTATATAAAAAGAACAGTTAATTGAATTTTATCGTAAATTAGGTTTATTTAGAGACAAAAATGTCAAAGGTTTATATATTTGATAATACAACAAAGAGAACGCTGAACTTTTATTTGTCATTAAATTAATTACTTTAAATAATTTGTTCATAGATTAATCCTAATAGCTTACAATTTCTCGTAAAGATAATTAATTGTAACTGGCATTTAGTAACATCTGTAATCGAATTTGTGGATAAAATTGGAGATTTTATATAAATTAGACATCTTCATTTAGTATTGGTGTCTATAAAGGGAATAATTTATTTCCAGTCACGCATTGTTTTGATATTGAATATATCTTCATTCCAAATGCATCGTACTTCCTTAAACCGTATTTCCGGTACAACGATTGATTGCAAATTGTAGTTATAAACATTTCCTTTTTAGAATTGTTTGTTAGGTTCCGACTAAGCGGTTTATTATGTTAAATTTCGCATCTATACATATAGCGAATCATATGATGGTGGCTAATCATTTTAAACTATTCACGAATTTAATATAACCTAACGTATATTATTTCTGGTTACATAAAGCGTCATATTTGAAAGCACAGAATTTAGCACTTAATCCAATTTTTTATAGGATCAATAAATTGAATGTTATTTCTTTAGGTTGACGCGTTATTTGAAATAGATCTGCAATGCACAGTTGGTGCCAGTAAATCGCTGCTTAATAGTCCAAACACAGTTAAAAGACTAAACATGATTTGAATGTGATTAAGAATCTATTTAAAATTAAATAAATGTCCTCATGTACAACTAAAGCAAACCGTTACAGCTTTACCATAATGGTGTTATTTTATTTAAGTCTCTACAGCTATAAGTGCTTGAATCCTGTAACCTTGGCGAGAATAAGTATACAATTTTTAGCGCTAAAGCTAAAGCACATCTGTAATTTTCAAGATTGAAAAATTTCTTTAACAAAAAAACTTGTCTTTCATCACCCTGAATCGACAAATATATATAAGACTCATTCATAGGCGCTTAATCAGCGCTCAGTCGCTCATAAGACTAACTTTTGTCGCTCCTTCTTTCCTGAAGATACTGAACAAATAGATACCAAATTTGAAATACATAATGTATGGCAACACAATTCGTGCCGTTCGCAATTTAAATCCACTAGGCCTTATATTTCTGGAGTTAGCTTATCTTTCGATATTGATACCATTTCCGACACAATTATTAATTTAATATAAACAATTTGGGAACTACAATTATTTTTAGATATTACTGCCTGAAATGGTAAATTTTTAAATAATTTTTAATATGTGTATCATCAACATTCATGGGATTTGATATCTATAGTTTAACAATTCAAATCAAGGTCATATAATAACCCTCATTAATAAATTAAAAGACACTAAATAAAGACTGTATTTTAAATAATATATTACATGTATAAGACAGCATTACAAAATAACTAATACTAAGGATGGTGTTGTAGAGTTGTGATTATTTTCATCTTTTTTTGGTCGGTAAGCGCTAAGTTGTTCGTATAAATATAATTTATGCAACACAAAATACTGACAAATAAATAAGTTCAGTGTATGAGTAAGTGTATGCAATTATAAAATTATGAATAAATTTTAGCTTTAAATGGAATGATTTTCGTAATGTTTCTATAATATATTTGTATGTTACAAACAAGTTAAGTTGTTTTATAAGTACAGCGACTGCGACAAGTTTTCTTATAGCCTTGAATACGGTCTCCTACACTAGCAAATACGAAACCTTCGTCCATGGAGAGGAAGAAGCGGATTCTTTTACAAAAATGTCACTTCACCAACCACATCAGTGTACGATAACAACGAAGATTACTATACATTGCAAATAAACTGTATCAAAACAACACTAATAAAAATCGCATTCCTATTAAAGTACATATATATCTAATAAATTCTATTAGATAATTCGTATTCTTACTTTAAAAAAAGGCCAATAAAATAAATGTTTTTTTATTTCACTGTCAATGTTCTCATATTTACATACAGTAACACGACTACAAAAGTCTAAATAAACAAAAGAAACACGTTACGCTGTCAACCGTAGTACCTCTACCTACCTTTTGCAATTTGTTATACTGCTAAATTTGCACAACGCTCTTCTATATTTAAATTTAAAAGATATACTTCGGAATAAATGACTAAAAGATATATTTTCTTTCAAAATAGCGACCATATATTAAATTCCATTACCGATAATCTTAATATTTTAAAGCCGCTTTTAAATCTAATGCCAAATTATGTGGGATTATTTTTCATTCAATTTTTAAACTTAATTTTTAAAATATCTTTAATAAAGCAACAGTCATTCGGCTAGCAGACATTTTGGCACCTTTTTAGTTATTCGTTCTTTTGGCGAAGAATTAACAGAAAAACATACTTTAATCTTTTTAAATCGACTAATTTTAGGAATAGGAAGAAAAAAAAATACAAATGAGATTGAAGATGTGTAAGCATATGTGTTGGTTTAGGTATAGGTTTGGATTAGGTTTAGATTAGTTTTAGTTAGGTTTAGACTATATTTAAACGAGATTAAAACTAGGTTTAGATTAGATTTAAGCTAGATTTAAACTAGGTTTAGACTAGGTTTAAACTACGATTAGACTAGGTTTAGACTATGCTTAAACTAAATTAAACTTGATTTAAGCTAGGTTTAGACTAGATTTAAACTAGGTTTAGACTAGATAAATGTTTACACAAAAAAAATATATTTTTGTTGATAATATTTTTGACTTTGCTACAGGAACCATGCGACATTTTTTTAAGTTTTCGGAACAAATATTTTACAGAGTTCTAATAAACTCTATATTTCTCTAAATAATGAAATATGACATCGTCTTATTAGTATAAACTAAGACGGTGCTTCTTTAAAGAATTGTTTTCGGAATTACGGATGAGAGTCAGGGCCACAAAATCGGTCCTCTCCTCTCCGCAATTCAAGGTATACAGAAATAATTAAAAGACTCATTGTTTTAGTAATGTGCATTGTATTTTGTATTGCTGGAAACGTAATTATGTAGATTTAGTATTATTTTTGTGTGAGCACGATCAAGTTGGTAAACAAACAATATTTTGTTAAAAAATAAATTTAATAATGCAGTCAGTCGTGCGGCTAATGGACTTTAGCACATATACGCAATAATAACTGTTGAGTCCATTGTCAAATCTCCCGGATATCACCATCAGGGTGCAATGGTCTTATACCTACAGACACAAGGACGTTATTATCATGCACCAAAAATGTAATTATTAAATGAGTCATAGGCAACCTTTCTATGTAGTCTACACTGCTTGAGAACTAGCAAAATTATTATGGTACATACAACGATGGCAATATAAAATCAATTTGATTAATGTTCATTCGTTTTAAAGTAAATATATGCATGCTCTTAGAAGAAAAAAAATTGATCGTAACTAATAATTTAGGTGTCTCATTTTTGCTGCAGCAACTAAATTTTAGTAATTGCAACAATACTCTTAAATCTTATACACTAGGCATTATTTTATAATAGGAGTAAGAAGAAATTGAACATTTTTACAGATTTGATGAGTATGAATTAGCGAAGTGAAGTGCGTATAAGTTCGAATTTAAACGCATAAAAAGCGATGTTTATAGCACAATTTTAAAATAATGTATGAAAATAATGTATCGGAATTTTATTGTTGAAAAGTATAGGTAATTTATTTCACACGACTTGGGTGTTCAATTCACATCCATGATTTAGCATATATATTTTTTAATGTCTATACACGCGTATATGTGGTCTAAAATAAAAACCTGTAGCGTTCCATAAGACATTGTAATGTTGCTGTATAATGGAAACGGATAACGCCGCGCGTATTCAGAAGTGAATGCACCAGAGTCTGGTCTATGTACAATGTGCAGCGTGTGTATGTCGGCAAATAGCAGAATATAAATTGAAGGTGATTGCAGCCGCTAAACTGGATGAAAAAGATACAGGACCTTGAAGAACTCGTTGAGATAAAGAAAAATCTTGCAAGAAATTAAAATCAAAGACTACACGTCAATTTTCAGAATTCATTAGATCAAGATTCCTTGAAATTTTTAAAAAGTGTTAACTACATGTATCTCAATGATACGAATAAAAATCACATTATTCAATCAATAAAATTTTATTCTACAATTCTCTTAATATATGTCAAATACTAAATAAATACTTTCTAGATTTTTACGGAGATGTTTTTATTTATTTTTTATTACTAAACATGGTATATATAAAAACATTTACTGTGTCTTGCACTGGACTTTCTTATACATAGTTTCTTGTTTAGATAGGAATGATATTATTACACATGCCTATTCCCATGAAATTATTTTAGAATTTAAATAAAAAATAAAAAAAAAGAGATTTTTTTGCCAGCTGTAAACAAATCTGAAGTTTAAAGTTACGTTGTTTAATTTAAACAGATTATGCTGTAGAGACATACAGACAGATTTAATCTGCCCCCCTACCCACAATCGCATACATACAGACGAGACATAGACAGACAGACACAGACAGATAGAAGTCATTACAAAAATAGTCAGATTTGATTCAGGGAAAGTCAAAAGTTGTATTTCGAAATCGATTTTTTTCATGATACTTATTACTTCGTTCAAAAAAAGTAAAAAATTATTAATAGATCAAAAATAGTTTGCAATTATTTTCTATACACTTATTACCAAGATCCTAAGAATGTGAAGATGCTGTCGGTAATATCAACTAGTACATACGTATATAAACAAAATAAACAATATCATAAATTACATAAATTGTGACATGCTCTGCTATTTTCTAAAGACATTCTTAGATAGACATTTCTTTCATGTCATGCCGATGTACCAACGTTTGGATACCTAAATCAAAATAATATCAAAAGCAGATTTTACATTAAATAAGTACAAATATTTCTGCATCATCTATTGACATTTGATATTATTTACGGCGTATAAACACGCTTGATAGGTAAATGTATGTATATGTATAGAAAGTTGTAAGTAAAATAAAACCTCTTTTCCATGTTGACATGCGTGAAAATATTTGTCAGCAAAACTTCAAATTTACACACCTCTGAGTTTGTCAACGTGCATATAGTAAATATATCATAGAAAGTAATACTCAATTAGCAACTTTCGATTAATTTATTAATGTGTTCAATATTATGCATATGCATAAATAATAATTTTCGGTTTATCAATAGATTTTTCTTTACGAATATTAATCAGATATTGATTATGGAAATTAAATTTTATGAAAGCTAAATTGCTTCATTTTACATATGTAAATGTATATTTAAGAAATAACCGGCCACAATCATACATTAATACAGTAGAACCTAGATTATCCAATTACCCTAACTCAGAAGACACGAGTAATACGAATTCAATTGAAATTAAACATAATATGCGGCGAATGTGCCACAAAACACACACCACACGAGTTAATAAACATCTTGATTAATTCGGATAATACGAACTATTACTCGCCTTACAACTAGGATTAGACAAGTCTACATGATATGATGCGCGCTAGAATAATCGTAAACATGGGATAATCAAGAAGCTATTATACATAAAATTAATATTCATTCGTCATAAATAAAAAATACAAAACGCAGTTGTGGGAATAAGTATTAAATGTATCGATAAATGATGTTTTTTATGTGGAATAAATTTCGTAAAATGAGCAACAAAATATTTAAACTGTGAAATTGAAATGAACATATGCTCATTACAATTCTTCTCATGGAAGTTGTATTTAATCTCGCTGCTTTTGATTTCTTTGCACGCATGTTTGTTAAACAGGTAAAGAAACATGCCATCATAAAGCCAACGCATTCTTTCATTTTAAATAATTCCTATTCATACAAACACACAAACACACGCATAGAACGCAAACACACACATTAAAATACTTTAAATATTTATAAAACAAACGTAGGTTTTCCTAGCAATTGTTTATTTATATTAAAGCAGAACCATTATACCGTTACGTTCATATTTTAACGGAATACAAGCATGCGAACACAAATATTATGGAGAAACATGTTACCTATAATACCTAAACTATTTCATACGCAAACAATGACAAAATAAATTCTACGAACTCTAATGTCAAGATTAGCGGCTTGATTATATAACCAAGTGTTTTACTTATAAGTTACATGACATTGTTTCTTTAGGAAAATTTTCTTGTAAATATAAAAATAGCATAAATTAAAATAACGCACTGAACTTTACGGGGCACTATCCTGTCTAACAATAATAATAGATGTAATCAGTTGCATTTTATGCGGCAACGCTTGTTACATTATGCATTTCTGTCGGTCAACCTTTTAAAATCATCACGCACTATGAATGGAATGGAACGAAAATGAATACCTTCTCATTAGCTAAAGCATCCATCACGTAAAGCTGTAAATATTGCATTACATCGATTGCTGACCGTGATGCAATTCTACGTAAATATGTACACCGAAATAGAATCTAATTTGTATTTACAACTAGGAGGATATCTTCTGCAATAACAACGATATGGATGGCGTCTGATATGAGTGTAATTACGCCATGGGATAGATCGGCGAGATGTTTTTAATTGCTGGCAATGATCGTTCCATTTCGATAGGTTTCTTAATATGCATTTTAAAAATAGTTTTATTACAATCGACCGTGAATTGATTTAATTGTTAAGATAAGCTCCCACACTAACATTATTGTTAGAAAATAATCAACCGAAACAGTTTTTGTAAAAAGGATCCTAATATAGATTTGATTATTTGGGAATTCTTTATTCAGAATATGAATGAAATATGAACTCTTAAATAATATGAAAACAGCTGCTTGAAAAGAAAATAAAGACAATCTTTCATCTCATTAGAATTGTGTGTCAAATACAATTCCCAAATAAAAACATTCAATTGATGCACGTGTTCTTTGAGTCTTTATTTTCACTGACAAAAGACTCGTGCACCGACAACGATGTATGTTTATTATTCATACGCTTTTGTTGTTAGGACAAAAGTGATGGACAATGCACCATCTACTTCAAATATATATTCAATTGTACAATGCACGAAAAAAAGACGCCTACAACTATCTCACGATTATCGTGTCTCTGTTAATTTTTCCATCAGAAATAATATTAAATCGCAATTACATGTTCAATTTGTCTATTTAACTACTATTTAGAATATATCCACAATTGTAAAATTTATATTGCGCTTCTAATACTTGACAAGCATTTAACATTAATGCATCACATTTATTTACAATAAATATTATTAGCGTTGATTTTTGATTAGAAATATGAAGTTCAATTTCTTGTTAAAATGTAAATATGTATATATGTGTGTGTGTTTTTTTTTATTAGATATAATATTTAAAATAATTACTAGAATTTGAAAATATCCAACTTAAAGCACCATCTACATAACTGTTAAAGTAATAATAAACGCCTGAACTATAGGCTTTGTATTATAGTGAATGCACGTATGTTAAACTGGTTGTGTATATTATTTTCTGTAGTTCAGTATATTTAACGATAGATGGCAAGCTCAGTTTTAAATCGAAAACTTTTATCGTAATCTAGCAAAAATATAACAACGT
Organism: Nebria brevicollis; assembly: GCA_944738965.1. Taxonomy (NCBI): domain Eukaryota; kingdom Metazoa; phylum Arthropoda; class Insecta; order Coleoptera; family Carabidae; genus Nebria; species Nebria brevicollis. The sequence continues at coordinate 8,806,651 of OX122902.1, forward strand.
GTACAACAAAATTTAAAGCTACTTGAAATAAATGTTGCTTTAAAATAATAATAAGAATGATAAAAAAATACGTTATTTACATAAATAATTTCTCTAATCATTTGATTTAATATTAACTTCGCATTTAACTCACAAGCAAAACAAATATGTTTGTATTTACATATTATAAAAAAAATATATTAATTTGTAAAAATACATTTTTAAATATTATGAAATTTGTTTTAATATCAGCATTAAAATTCGATTTTTTGCAAATACGTTAATATTTAAGAAAATTCACCCCCTATTTATTTCGGATTCCTCTAGGTGCATCCGGTGATTTTAAATAAATGGTACAAAATATACACCAAATATTCCAAGCGAATGCTTAAACATTTTATAAGATTGATCTACTGGAGGTCACAGGTCAAGTTTATAAACCTCATACTATTCAAAATACTATCTATTTGAAGGGAACTAAATGGCTAATACGGTACAAACTATTTCTTAGATGTGTTTGGATGTCTATGGCGATTTATGAGTTCTGAATAAATCATACATGCCGGTATACATATATTGCGAAATTATAATAAATATATACAAAATATGGAGCTTCAGAATCAACTACTACATCATTTTCTCTATTCAAGCACTTATGTAGTCGCAAATTAGCGCTGCTTGTGTTATTAAAACATACCTAAACTTACGCATAATTATAATATATTTATAGAATGTCCTGTCGCTATTATTTATTAAGAAAATTTAAATGTAATACAAAAATATTTAATCAAATAGCAAACAAATTATAGCATGACGTATATTGATGACTATTATACAATATCCCGAAACATCGTGATGATGTGCACCATATAAATGCCTATTGATGGAGATGGTTAATTTCCGTATATACAACGTTTTTTGGATGAAATTCACGTTAGTTTGTATAGTGATGTTTCGAATTAAAGTTCTCGTTTTAAAAAACGAGTTAATCGGACTAGTTTTTTTAGGCAAAGGATAGTCAAAAATAGGCGTGTTAGGCAATTTATTTAAATTGACGGACGAGAAATAAAAAATAATTCCGCTAGTTCAGGTAGCACGATGCTGCGCGGTGCGAGTGTAGCCTACCTTTACAGCCTATACTACATCGAGAACGTAGGGATATCTGGGTCTTAAATTGTAAACAAAAATGCGTATAACAGGTAGCTGATTCTTGGTATCAATAATTTATCTATGATTATATTCATAACGTTTCAAATTACTAGCTATAAATTATTTTTATTTATAATAAATTTATGTTAATGTTCTTTTATTTTTTATTTATGGTTGTGGTTTTTTTTTCTACTCCATTCTTAATTGTATCGGTTTGGAGGTAATCTTAAGCTTTGTTATAGATTTATATCAACTTATTTCTTATAAAGTCGATTTTTATATGTAATAAATTGTATTGTATACGATATATTCATAATAATATTAGATTTTGAAATATCAACTTAGTGATATTATTTGAATAATTTTAATTTATAAATATATATGTGAAAATGCAAAATTAGTAATATAACTCCTTTTTTTTATTTTTTTTTATACTAATAATAAGTAATAATATTAATAATTATAATTATTGTAATCATGAAAAAAAATTAGATAACGCAATTTAAACGGAAATATACTTTTTGACCTTCCTTGAATCTAGTCTGATTATTTTTGGAATAACGTCTGTATGTGTAAGTGTGTTTGTGTGTGTGTGTGTGTGTGTGTGAGAGAGAGAGAGAGAGAGAGAGAGAAATCGCTGTTGACATATATCTAAACATACGTATAAGAAAGTTTAGTGCAAGACACTGCAGATACATTTCGTTGTTTATTTAAAAATTGTATGAATATGTGTGATACAAAATGAAATATTGTATTTTCTCCAAATTGGTGACAAACAATGTAAAACGCAATATTCCATTAAAAATGCATCACATTCTTATATTTATTTCAAGTTCACACAAAAGCATATGTAATCATAATTCATATCATAGTTGTGTTTTGTATTGCATCTAAAATATGTAGGTAAGCCTTTGTTCTGTTCTAGTTGCGTTTCGTATTGGTGGTATTGTCACTCAGTGGGTGTATGGTCACAAACAAAGAAATAAGGCGTCATTCCCAGAGCCTGTGACTGTTTTAACCATATATGTAAGGGGTTTGCATGTTACACATCCGGCTGGTTGATATTAGCTGTGAATTCATCATGGATATACAGGTGTCCGTACGCACCAAGGCAGGAAGTCGCGTTACTCACTCGTCATGGACGTCTACTCCTTCAAATTGTACAAAGTCTACCGCTCCATTAACATTAGCATATATTTCATGGCGTGCTTTCATTCGACGGATGAGAAATTAATTTTTTGCGAAACACCATCAAGTATATCATCAGTATTTAACAATTTTGGTTAACTATACACTTCCGGTATTTTACATATTTAAATTATTGTACTACTCTTCCTTACAATTTTAATTACACGAATGACAGAGAGCTTTATCTCAGTTATCACTGCATATATTGACAGTAATATGTTAATTAGAGAAGAAAAGTGATCAAACATGTATATATTAATTTTGGATAAATAAAGAATGCCACCAAAGTTAAAAGAAATACGCAAATTGTACTTTTAGTTCGTTGTTTTGAAACACAAATACATTATGTCAGATATGCGACTATAGGCGATAGGACAAAGACTAGATATAGTTATTTATACGAAATAGTGCATTTGTAGATTCTGGCGTCGTAATGTCGCCAAGTCTAAGACCCTGATGGTCGTTCGTTCCAGCACAGAAATACCATTACACAAGTGGCCACACCTCCGACGAAACCCCATGTGGATGTGGACGATCTTTTGTTCTGCAAGACTCACCATGACGAGTGTGGGTTGACATAAGTGCGACCCTCAACATTTTCTTCTTTTTTACAGACACTCGTACGTAACATGATATTTTATATATTTTCAGTTGGAAACATAAATGGACCCTGACGAGAAAAACAATTCGCAGAATCTTGGTCGGACGACAGCTCAAGTGTGTGCATAATTGATTTGATATGGTCATTTTGAGTCAATTGAGTTGAATCCAATTTGTCAACTTTTATATTCTTATACGAAGTAATAATAAAGTCGAAATATACATTTTGACCCTAAATCGAGTCTAATTATTTTTATATATATGTGTGATCTGCAGCCTAAACGTTTGAAGATAAATGTTTATATCTGGTTTTATTTTATATAGTTATAATAATAAAATATATTCAAAATTGTAAATACATTTTGTAATTATTAATTGATGAATTACCACCTACAATGACTAATATTGCTTCTGTCTGCTGAAATATTATGGTGCCACTAAAGAGTTAAGCAGTTCACTTAAAACCTTTCTGAGTTGTTGCTAATTGAAAAATGCTATAGGTGCCGGCGAGTTGGGTGGAGTGATTCTTAGAATGCAATAACAATAATATTGGTGTTTTCCAAAATAGCAGTGTCATATTTTGTGTGCCATTAAAATCTTTCCGAGTATTTTACTATACAAATCATTAAATATAATATTGTTTAATGTATTTTCCTGCTTTACGATTGAGATGATTGTATCACAGGTAAGGTATGTTGATTCATGTTTCTTAGAATCTTACGATAGACTATTATTATGTCTTATATATTATATAAATGTTTGCCGATATAACAAAGGTAAGTTTTTTTAATCACCTATGAGATCGGAATATACCATATTATTCTACATTTAAAATACTGGTATTACTGCCGAAAAAAATTTTCTATTGTATTAAATATCACCCTATTTAAATAAGAAATTTAATATAAAATCCCAAAATGTGTATAAAACTACAGTTGCACATGTCTTCAATATGTTCACATGTAAATAAATTATAAACCAGCGTAACAGCTGTGAGTGACCGTTGGCGCGTGCCAGCACACACACAAACGAAAGTACACCCTTCCGCTTTTGATCAGACGACCCTCCGTATCTGGCACACACCTTTTGATACACACGTATATGAACAAATGTGTAACCGTAATGCCAGAGTGCCACCCAAATCGCGCCGGTTATTCGATCCAGTAATTCCGTTTCAACTCCTACTGTCGCTGCAACCCTGATACTTTTTATGCCCATTATTTAGTGACGTAGCCTTTGATGAGCACACGTACGTTAGGACGGAAGCCCTCACAGAACTATGGCGGATGGCACGAGCTCGAGTGACACACTTTCAAATATATCCGAATTTAATTTAATATCTCACCTACCGAATGGTGCTCAGAATACATATATGTTTCTAAAAATACTGATAACTCAACAGTATATTTTAAAATATTAGGTTTCGTGGGAGTTATCTGGTAATCTAGTTCTAGTAATTACAAATTAAGGTCATTGGTGTAGAATTTTCTGCCCTACAATGAAAAATACCAGTGAAGAATTTTAAATGATACTAAACTACATTTTATCAGTCTGGAACTTTTTTATATGTATCTTGAATACTAAATATAGATACAATAGATATTAAATGGCAAATTCTAAATTAATTGAATTTATTTTGTTTTTCTACGATTTTAATATAAGAACAAATTTACCCCCCCCCCCATACAGACATAGAGACAGACAGCCAGACACAGACAGATAGACGTCATTCCAAAAATAGTCAGACGATTCAGGGAAGGTCAAAACAATATATAACCATTAAAATCTAGAGATCTATTTTTAAATTATTAGAATGTTTATTTATTATTACGTATAACAAAGTATAAAACACAAAATTATCCGAAACAAAAGCCGATAATAGTTATGGTAGTCAAATAAATCCCACAAGTCGTTTATCACGCATAACTTTGGTTTAGTTTAGTCATATAGTGATTGCAAGAGTTGCTGTAAATTTCGTACGTGTTTGTAACTTAATATGAGTAGGCGTATTACATACATGAACACGTGGCCACTGGTTCTATTTATCTGTATGTGCCCCTTATAGATATATTGTTACAAAAGGTTGTCTAACTCGTACATGCTTTACGGCTTCTGCAACCCCAAATTTCGATCTGTACAATAATTCGAGTAATTCCTAAAGAAATACTAAACCCAAACAAATCGGTTTCAATTAACATATTTCTCGATTATGAATCATATCAATCTACGATATTTAATAAAATACGCCATGATACAGCCATGATATAAGTGGAATTATTATTATTTTAAGTAACAAGTGCCTAATCAACTATATCCCTTGAAGAGATACTTTAAAAGTTTAAGTATCTTTCCGTTTCCAACGGTGTGCCTTGTTTGATAATAATACGAACTACTAATGACTGTCAAAGCGCTTGAAATGTTTCATCTGGTATATGTTACAGCTTCTCGTCTCATTTCACATGTTAGTGATTCAGAACTGTTGAAGCTATAGTACGTGGTTGTTTATCAGGTTGTCGTAGCTGGTGGTTTTATTATCGTTAAAAGCGTAATGTTACACGAGATTCGGGTGCCGGCTTTTTCTTTTTATTGTTATTTTTTCTAACGACTCACTTTTAATGCGGTCGTTTATCAGATATTTAGTCGAGCATTAGTCTTTTCGATATTTGTACCGACCAAAATGGTTCCATTTTTCGTCATCCTTATTTAATTTTTATTTAAACTTTCGCTGTTTAGTTCTGCGTAGGATGTAATCTATATTTGTATCATTCATTTATACATCAGATTAGAAACTATAGGATCCGGATATCTAATCTTAAATTCGGATCTTGAACTTAATTCAAAGTTCCGAGTCTTGATATCTAATTATTACTTGACATACTTGTGTTAGGGGGTGTGTTGAGTGTTTTATCACTATATAGCGTGGATAATCGATTCGTCTCATGGAAAATATTGTTGACAATGTACACAAACTACCGTGAATGCCAGTAGGGACTTTTAAGCTTCTTATGTGACAGTTTGAATGTGACATTTTTGAAAAATGCTATTGAACTCACTGAAGCACACATCCTACAATTCAATAGCATTTATTTGATGCAAGGTTGGGTCAAATATTTTGTCGTCCCAACTGGATATCCTTTGCGGTATGTTTGTACGAAAGCAGGTTGTTTTTATGGCCCTGAAGCAATGACATGCAGTGTTTTATATCGCGAGGCTGGGCTCGATTTACCAGCCCTGTAACGAATACTGTTTATATAATATGTTCAAGACATATTAAATTATACGCATAGGTTATTATATATATTATATACTTGAAAATGACATTTAAGATAAGGTATGTGGATAATAAATAAACACCCTGTCTATACTATCATAAATATAATAATTGAAATTATACATTGACCTTCAATATGATCAAATTAATTACAATGCAATAAAAAACGAATTATATGATGGTACCGAAAATCATACATTTCATGTAATAGTCTTTTATAAATTGTGTATAAAATAAAATATGTTTCTCATCATTCTATAATAAATTATCCATTAAAGCAGTATTTTTTTTTGTTATATTTTCTTGTAGCAGCAACAAATATAAACCGCGATAATTACCCATAATGAGCTTTGTTGGTGAACGTTTATTTTTATTTTTTGAACGAACCCTTTTGCTTAATGTTTGCTTCATGTCAAGTAATCTCAAGTACCTCTGATTACTTTACGTACAAGAACTTCAGTCGATTGTTAATCGCTTTTTAAAGCATTATAGAGTTTTTATGCTCTCGAAAAGCTATTCCCGTGACTGGAACAAACATTTTTTTATTGTATTTTTCACTGAGTATTTTCTACGTATTTTTTTATATAACCGACTTTAAATCAATTCTCAATCATTTTATATTGCCAATAGGTGATTTGTCATTAAAAAAAATTAAATTGGATATCTCTTCTGCAGTGTTTTCTATAATATATTGATTAGTATACGAACGAATATATTTGATTTAGTATTAACAAAAAAAAAAACATTGTAAAATATGAGCGTATACAAAAAGATTGAAATATTTTTACGTAGGCGATTCAAACAACTTTGCAATTCAAAAACGATTGATCTGCCTTCCTCAAGGCAGCTGCGTCACCCATGACGTAGCTGCAGGTAAACCCATGCTAATACCAGATGCTAAAGAATGTTATATTAATGTTTCTAACATATATTATTTGAAATAAAAAAATACGCATTTTTAATTTTATTTTTTAACCTAAACATCGATATTGTTATGTAAGGCGAAAATCAATAATTCGTTTTAAATCAGTGTCGATAATCAATTTCAATTTAAAAAATATCTTATTTTTAAGATTTATTTATCTTTGTTTATATATTTAGAAGAATAGATATTAGTCATAAGCGATTATGCTGGGTTGCGTGATAAGCACAAGTGATTTAAACATTTTGGAGTATTCACTTAACTAATAAAGATGGTAATCTTCGTAACTAAATGAGCAAAAAAAATCGTTTTTACACGCAGATCTTATTATTTATTTTTTGCAACACTAACAATAATACCTATGTCTAGCAACACTTTCGTGTTAAACCTGTTATTCGTAAAATATAAGAATCCACATCCGCTCCAACAAAAAAAACGTTGTTTATACATGTCCGAGGATATGAAACGCAGAGCCATAAAAAATAGCAAACATTAAATATATTATAATTGTGTATATGAATCCTGGTCGACTCACTTCCCGTCATTTGTCAAACATTCAATATCATTTCAGACTTGCTCTCACCTTGAAACTAAATTTTAAATTCTGCTAATTAGTGGTTAACTAAAGGGAACTGCTTTTTTTTAATAATAGGAACTTAGATGATAATTGTGTCTAAACTTTTTAAATTTCGAATTATTCATCTTTTACGAGATAATATGCCGGTTTAGGAAGATTAAAGAATCTTATTTGTTGACCCTTCATCGAGTTACTTAAAAGAGTACAAAATTAACCGCGAGGCGAATGTTATAAATGATATTTCATTGTAGTCTTTTATTTATTTTTAAATTTTATTATAACTAATTAAATATAAGCAAGAAAATAAGTAATAAAAATGCTTTGAAAATACCGATAAAACAATAACTTAATTTTTTATAAATCGTTTCCTAGAAAGAGAAACTACAATAATTATTAGCTAGAGGATTTAATTCATTTTAGAGTTTTGTTCTTCGCTAATTATTAATTAATCGGTATATTTATATTTAATTTAAAATGACACAGATTTAGTTATATGTATAATTATACATAACAAAGTACGTTGTTAACAATTACACATCATTCAATCTAAAATTTTACAATAGCAATTAAAATTAATTTTAATTCATGGTTTACACAAAAATAACAAGTTAAACATATTGCGTGCGCTTTTATCGAATAATTTAATTAAATATATACGAGTTTATTGAAAAAATGCATGCAAATTAAATTTCCAATTGATAAGGTTTCTAATTGTCTCACGACGAATTTTCAATTTTCTTTTCTCATCATTTGCAAATAAATGCATATTCAAATAAACGACATTGAGAGAAAGCGTTTATCTATCCATACCGCAATAGTGAAAACGGCCTAGGACGAATTGCAATAAATGCCAGCATAAATTTTCATCACACGACTGCAATGCGTATGCCACATAATATGCAATCATGGTTTCCTTCACAAAATATCACGCAAAACGACCTCGCGGATTCAATTCAGGCCGAATAACAAAAACAAATTGCAAATGCGTCACTCATTGTCAGCATTCAACTCCGTTGAACAATGGACCTCGCGAACCACAATAATCACAATTTGCATCAAAAATATTAGGTATATACACCATATGTATATGTACTTTGGTATATGTGCGATTGTTCTTCGATCATGAATTTTTTAAGGGACAACAATCATCCTACAATGCTAAGAATTTATTTATGATGTGTAGGCAGAGGTAATGCATAAACATTATTTTATAATTTGCAAGTTGACGCCTACTAAATCGTTTATCCTACTCAATTCTTTTATATAAGTACATATAAGTTCGATTGATTGTTCTCGTACTAATATATTCATCACATAACAAATATATAACGGGTTGTCTCTAGAATATTGATATCTATATGGAACTATTTGTAGGTCGTGTCTATTTGGGAAATTTTAAGAATATGATATTTTACTAATTGACAATATTTTAGATTTTATCAAGTTGAGAAATGTAGTGTTCCATATATAATACAAATCGTAAATCGAAACTAGTCTGTAGGTTAAGGATTTTGAGAAAGTGATTCATTTATTTATTTTCATTTTGGGATTTTTTATTTTATACCGTAATAAACAGTTCGTTAAATGTTTATTGAAACCTTTGGGCGTATTTGCGAGAGTGCGAAATCATTAATTTAAATGGGTAATTAATTAAAAATCATTATATAGATTTATCAACATGATTTCATTTTTATGTAGGTGTAAAAGCATATATGAATATTTAATATGAATTTCACAATTTTAATCGTGTCTATTTTAAGATGATTATTCAAATGTAATATTTAAAGGATTATGTTGTAAAAAAAACTCAATACAGTAATCATTGTGTTGGCACGATAGTTTACTTACAGATAGAGAGTTTTAAACAGTAAATCTTTTGTCATTTAACAGAAAGTGCACGTCGAAAAATTGTGACGAAGTAATGAAGTATTTGCCACCCCGTTTCGCGGAAACCATTTACATAATTGCGAAAGCAGAAAGGTTGAAAGATCATCTTTATATTAATCGTGGGTATTCAATAATTTTTTTATAATATATTCTGGTACATGTATGTACATAGAAGTAATGAATAATTTTAGAAAATTTCACTCGTCTATGAACTGATGATCGGTTTTCGAGGACATCCAAGTGTGAGAGTGTGAAAGTGAAGAAAGAAACAAGAAAAATGGAATTCGGTACAAAAAAAAAATCCTTTCAATGTTTTATTCAAGTAAGGTTATTTTGATTAATTATTCCAAACAGGTAATAATCCTCGTTTGTATATTCGATGTTTTCTAAGCTTAACATTTCGTTTACAATGGAATTCAATAAATATTTTTTACTTTCTTATACTACATAACAAGCCATTGAAAATATTTCAAAATCTAAATTTTAACGGTAAAATACCAAATTGCCAAATCATGATCATAGATATTTGGTAAAATTAGGAAATTTAGCAAAATTATTTGAACCATAAAAGAATTAAAATCTGCAATGGCTTCCACTGAACTTTCTTATACGTATTTTTTTAGGGGTATATTTTCGTTAAAATCTCATGATTACAATACTTACTTATTACTTCGTATAAGAAAGTAAGAAGTAGAAGGACAAACTATGAATCTGTTTTAAAAGAATCTAGTTCTAGTGTAATTAAGATAAGTGTACTATAGCGTGATTTACAGATAAAATATCCAATTTACGCAAACTCGCTGTCATTGACATTACACTAGGGTGATTCACTTCAGTTGACGCCTTATTGAAAAGGTTCACGTGGGACACCGGGACAAAATACCACACGTAACACAAAAAGAAATGTAAATAAACGAGAATATGCAGGTAGCAGTGACTGATAACAAAATGATAACAGTATGTATCTGTTTTATCCCACATGCATTTTTTGTTTTATATTCGTACTCAACCATGTTTATAACAATAAAGTAGTAAAAATAATTGGTTGTAAAACTATAAATAGTTTTGCAGCGAATAATGAATAAATGGATATCTCTTGTAATGAAAGCAATAAGGTATGAAGTTATTAGTCAGACACAATGCAGTAACATATCTTGTCGTAGTCTAATTACGAAGAATTATTTTGAGATTTGAATACAATGGGGATAGCAACATCGCATATTGAAAATGCCCGTAAATGACTGTTAAAATTCTAAGCACGACACAAGAATACAATTGCATTTTATACATTCATATCACATTCATGTTAACATGTATCAACCAAAGGATTTTAATATCTAAAAATTGTTGATCCCAAAATAAAATATGATCGTTATATTTGTTTTTTTTTATTTATGTAATTTTATTTTGCCAAATAAAAACATATTGCTGTATACCAGGAAGTCGAATGGCCAACAATAAAATTACAATAATCACGATAAAAATATGGATAAAAGCAATCTCTTTTCTAAAATATATTATTTGGTAAGTTCTTTTAGATATACAATCAAATTTATTTCAATTTCCGTTCTAATTGACTATTTACATCCCGTATAACGGCAAAAATTACTTTTACGAAGTATATAACTGTTATAATGTTAACGAATTAGTCGTAAGACCGAATTTTGTCGCCTCTTCTTCTCTGAAGGTACGCAACCGATTTCAATCATATTTGTCACACATATTGTGTAGGTGCTTGATTGAATCCGGCCGCATTTTAAATATAATCAGTACCGTACTTTAAAAGATATTAGGTCCCAAAAAGAGAGCAAGTTATTTCATACATTTATATTCTACCGGAAATATCAACATAAAATTACAATTATTTTGATGTATTTAAAGTTTATTCGCGTTAAAAGCAAAAGCTGTATAACATTAATGAATATAATAGTTTTTAAAATAATCGATTTGTGTGATGTTTTGACTAATATATTTGTAAGTTAATAACCTAATTCGATTACAATACCATTGTTTGCTTTATTGTTACTTTGATTATTTTAATTATAGTAGAAATAATGGTTATTTATACAAAAATTCGCCATACCACACAATTATAATAAAAATAGTTACATGTGCTAAAGCAGTAAATTAGATTTATTTGAAATCGGGAAAAAATGCCGTTGGTAATCTTTCTCGATAACATAAAATGTATTTATATCGCCATTATTAACGGTGTATATGGTTTGCTCTGGGCGTTATTTATTGATAATATTTGTAAATTACGGAAGCGCGCAAAAAGAAAAATGATATCCACAACATGAACATACTTTTTTAAAAAAATGTATAAAACATGTTGAACTGGATTGGATTTTAAACCCTAGAGCATCCATATAAAGCGAGAAAAAGTCAGATATAGCCTTCCGTGTTAAACTAATAAACAGCATAACTAAATAACAGTAGTCGTTAGGGCATTGTTCTTCAATCAAGCGCAATCGTTGTTAGTACTGTAAGAGGGTGACTGGGGTGGTCACTTCTCCTCTTATATCCTCGGGTTCTTGCCAAATAGACGTTTAGGGTAAGGATGAGAAAGGGGTGGTCACTAGACTACCACGGTGTCGATATAGCGTAGTTGGTTTATATTATATGTCCATGATACAATGCGGTGGAACAACTGCCTATCGTTGTCCACATAGAGTTCTTATATAGCCGGTCAAACTGCTGACATAACAATATGCGATATATTGTTATTTATACATTGCGGTAGGTTGACCTAGTAACTTTACGGAAGGTAATGTTATTATGATGTTTCAGCATAACATTTGCAATGCTTACATTCCTCCCCCCTTTAAAAATTTGCTACCCTTGGGAGCACAATTTACTCACAATTTCGCGATACAATTTTGCTGGACTATATATGAACCCCTTACAGTGTTTTATTTTCCTTAATTTACTCATTCTAATCCACCTGATACTGGAGTGGGCACTTGATGTAGATTGTCCCGTTACTTTTCCCTATTGATTGGCGGGTGACCATATCCAGGGCTGCTCTGTTACCGGCCCTCTACTTCGGGTATGGATTCTACTAGGAGACAAGTGTTGAGGAGCGAGTGTATGGCTTTCTTCTGCTTCTAACTGCCTGCGCATTGCTTCTAATTCTACCGTGGTTGGTGCTTTTATTTTCTCGATTTGAGTTGAGCTCTCCATTCCTATTTCCTCTTCCTGAACCTCTTCAATAACTGCTTTAAATGGTTTGAGCCTATTCACATGTACTACCATATTCCTTTTACCAGTTTCCTCAACAATTCTGTAATTCACTGCACTCAGTTTTTCTTTTATTCGGTACGGCCCTGTCCATGGTTTTACTAATTTTTTTGATGTCCCTGCTAGTTGTATTTTGGTCGGATCATGAAAATATACTCGGTCTCCTATTTCAAAATCTGTCTGCTCGGCTTTTTTATTAAACTGCTTGTTTCGCTGTTCAGTTGTTTCTTTCAACTGTGATTTTACTCGTTCGAACACAATTCGCATTCTTTCTCTTAACTCAGCCGCATAGTTGTCATCATAATCGTATCTTAACGTTCTTGGCCGTGATATGTCATCGTAGGGCATCTCCATATCTCTGCCATGCATAACAAAAAATGGTGTCTCCCCTGTCGATTTGTGTACGGCTGATCTATATGCCATGAGAACATATGGTAACCATTCATCCCAATCGGTTTGGTCTCGGCTTATGAAATGAGACAACATATCTTTAAATACTCTATGGCTTCTTTCGATCACGCCATTTGTTTGAGGGCGGTACGCTGTTGTTTGCAGTTTCTCAACGTTGAATAATTTGCACACTTCTTTCATAGTATTTGAGATAAAATTTTTTCCTTGATCCGTTAAAAGCTGCCTTGGTGCTCCGTGTCTGGAAATAATTTCTTGCGCAAATATCCTTGCTATCGTTTCTGCTGTTTGGTCTGGAATCGCAAATGCTTCTGGATACTTGGAAAAATGGTCTTGGAATGTCAAGATGTATTTGTTCCCTTTTCTGGATGTGACTAATGGACCTACAATATCCATTGACGTCCTTTGAAATGGTGCAGTTATTTCTTGGAATACTTGCAGTGGAGCTGGTTTTAAGTTTGATGGTGTCTTTCTCTCATTGCATGAGTGGCATTTATCACAATATTCTTTTATCTCTGTGTTCATATTCTTCCACCAAAATTTGTCTTTAATTCTTTTTAGTGTTTTCTCGTGTGCCTGATGGCCTGCATACGGTAGATTGTGATAGTCGTGTATCACTTGGAACGACATCTCTTTGGGTATCACTAACTTGTGATTTCTCTCTTCTCCTGTTTTTTCTTTAAATTTTAATCCTTCTTCGTCTTGGAAGAAACCTTCTTTTGATGTGAGTTTCCTGATTTCTTCGTCATTTCCTTGCAGCTTCTTAATTTTATCTCTGTCCCAGATCGGTAAATATATATTATCTGTGTTTGACACTGAATTAATTGGTATTCGTGACAGCACATCTGCATTTATATGTTTCTTTCCAGGCTTGTGCAATACTTCGTATTCGAATTCACTCAGAAGTAGAGACCATCTCATCAGACGAGAGTTCGGATCTTTTAGTGACATTAACCACTTCAGTGGTTTATGATCGGTTATGATGGTAAATTTTCGTCCGTACAGATAGCAGCGATAGTGTTTCACACCCCAAATTATAGCTAGACACTCTCTTTCTGATGTGTCGTAGTTTGTTTCCGCCTTATTCAATTGCCTGCTTGCAAATGCAATTGGTCTTTCGTATCCGTTCTGCTTCTGACTGAGAATTGCACTAGCTGCTAATCCACTTGCGTCTGTTGACAATATGAATTCTTTATTAAAGTCTGGGTGCGCTAATAACGATTCTGTGCATAATGCTTCTCGTAATGTTTCAAACGCTTCCTGGCAATCTTTGGTCCATGTAAATTCTTCATCCTTCTTTGTTAATTGAGTTAATGGGACTGCAGTTTTAGCAAATCTTGTTATGAATCTCCGGTAGAAACCTACTAGTCCTAGGAATGCCCTTATTTCCTTCACAGATTTTGGTATTGGATAGTTTCTGATTGTAGAAATTTTTTCTGGTTCCGGCTTAATTCCGTGTTGACTTATCACATGCCCTAGGTACTTCGTTTCACTTTTTAAGAATTTACATTTATTGGGTTGTAATTTTAGATTTGCTTTTCGCAGACGGTCGAAAACTTTAGTCAATCTAGCAATGTGATCTGCTGTGCCTTCTCCGTTAAATATAATCACATCATCCAGGTATACTAAACATCTTTCTCCGGTTAATCCTGCCAGTACACTATTCATTAATCTTTGGAATGTGCTTGGTGCGTTTGCTAGTCCAAACGCCATTTTCGTAAATTGGTAGTGTTGACCTCCGGTGGTGAATGCCGTTTTTTCCTTGTCGTTTTCTTCTAATTCTACTTGCCAGTAACCTGACGCTAAGTCCAGCGTCGTAAATAAATTCGCGTTTCCCAGTTGGTCGAGCGTTTCCTGCATGTTTGCTACTGGGAAGTGATCCTTTTTTGTTACTTCATTCAGGCCTCTGAAGTCTATGCAAACCCTTATCTTGTTTTCTCCCTTTTCCGATTTTTTTGGTACGATTACTACTGGTGAGGACCATGGAGAATCCGATGGCTCGATTACCCCTTCTTCTAACATTTTTGCTAATTCCTTCTGCAATAGTTCTTTTTGACTGAATGGGACCCTATATGCAGTTTTCGCGATTGGTGGTACTTCTTCCGTTATTATTTTATGTTTTACTTTATGCGTACACCCCAGTTTTGCACCTTTTAGTAGAAAAATATCCTTGTACTCCTCTAGTATGCTTATCATTTGCTTTTTTGTATTTTCATCGAGATGTTCTAAATCGAAGTGGTCTTCCAGTTTGTGTGGTTCACTTTGCTGCATGCTATCCCATTGTATTCCCATGTTATTATCCTCCTCATCCTTCGTTGGTTTTGCCCAATTACAATTACATATATTGTGGATTATATCACATTGGCTCCTTGTTTTCTCTGATACTTCTCGTCTTTCCGTATTTCTATTTTCCTGGCGTGCAATCTTCATTATACGTTCCTTGATACGTTGCAGCTCCATTCTCTTAACTTGTATTTCATCTTGTCTTCTTGAAACTCTTCCCTGGCTATATTCGTTGATTATTTTGATTAAATTAGCTAAACATTCTACTTCCTTAATTTCTATTTCTCTTAGTCTCCTGTCTATAAATTCTGTTAGATTTTGCTTATTTTCTGTCTGACCCTCGAATACTTCTGCCCTTCCAATTACGGTTCTCTTCGGAATTGTGACTGTGGTGTTTGCTATGTTTATCAATCGGATAGGTATCACTTTTTCGCTCTTGGTTAGTACCCTGGCAGCCATGAGGCCGTATATGTTTGTTTCTTCTGGTTCGATTAATAATTCTTTACCTGGCTTGCAAAGTTTTTGTGTAGCGTGGCATACATATTCACTTCTTGGCGGAATTTTTATTTCTTCTTTTACCCTGACCTTATTTTCTGCTGATACTGTTAATTCCTTGTACCTTTCTTGACCTGTATCAACATTGTTTTTATATTCTGTCTGCGTTGCTATTTCTGTGGTAACCTTGCTGATGTTACATTTCGCGTCCGTGTTTATGTTCGCTATGCTGTGCTCAGCGAAAATTTTTATAAACGTATTTCCAAGCGTGATGCAATTTGTTTGGTAATTTATTTTAGCTTTGTATTGTTTCAAAAAATCTCGGCCAAGTAGTCCATCTGCTTCCAATGCCAGTTCGTTTGGACAGATTACGCAGTCGAATGGAAAATCATTATTGTTTTTCTTAAATTGTACCCTCGATGTTCCTTTGTAGGATAGCTCTCCCCCCGATATTGACGTTAATGTGCCAATACATTGTCTTCTTATTCGGTGTTTTTCTACGTATGCTTCTTT
The DNA here is from genome assembly GCA_944738965.1 of Nebria brevicollis. Classification (NCBI taxonomy): domain Eukaryota; kingdom Metazoa; phylum Arthropoda; class Insecta; order Coleoptera; family Carabidae; genus Nebria; species Nebria brevicollis. The sequence goes on from OX122902.1 coordinate 8,823,163, forward strand.
TACTAGTGAGATAGCTGATCCTGTGTCTATTAATAGCCTTAATGGTCTGTTGTTTACTTTTAGTATGACGAGATTAGCTATGTCGTTTGGTTGTCTTCCGTTTATATTTGGTACTATTATTCTCCTCCCGTATGTGAATCTGTTGACCCCTCGCGTTGGCACCCGGACGAAAGGCTTTAGGTGTTTTAAATTACATCTGTTTCCTTGACTCCTGTAATATGCATTACTTTGCTTATGGTACTGATTTCTGCCTGTATTCAAAACCCTTGCTTGACACCCTACTGCTATGTGTCCTGATTTACCGCAGCGAAAACAGTTCTGATTGTACCTACAATTTTTCTGGTTGTGGCCCCTCCTTTTGCATTTAGAACATTGTATTTCTCTTCTGCCCTGATTTCGGTATCTTGATGTTTGTATATTCATGGCTGGAGATTTGGTTCTTCTCACGGCATTGATTTCTATGGATTCCGTCGCTTCTGCCATTTGTGTTCGCTCCTCTCTTTCTGCAATTTCCACGGCACCTTCGAATGTCAAACTTGCCGTTACTTCCATTATTGTTCTGGTGTATATTCTGATGTGTGGGAGCAATCCTGATTTAAATTGTGTCAATACTAAATTTGAAGATACTATTTCTGGTGCATTGCTGTTTGGTTCCATTATTTGAGACTTCAAGTCCTTTCTCAGCTCTTCCTTGTACTTCCGTAACTTGTCAGCAAATTCTCGTACTGTTTCGTCTCCCGCCTGTGTACATTGTACTATTAGCCGGTAGATTTGACCCGGTAATCTTGGTGGTTCAAATCTCCTTAATACTGCCTTTTTTATATCTTTGTATCTCACGTTTTCTTTTTGTAGGTCCGGCCGTTGTGATACGAAATCATACGCTTCTCCTTCTATGCGTAATAGCAATATTGCTACGGTTTGCTGTTCTGACCAACCTTCTAACTTTGCTCGGAATTCAAGTTTCTCGAAATATTGGCTCGTATCTTTCCCTGTGAGTTGCTCCACTGTGTTAGCTACATTGCCGTATGTCATTCTTGGACCTCCCATTCTGTTTGTTGTTTCTTACCCAGTCGCGATCAGCCCAGATAACTGGCTGATCTTTATTCGGCACAAAAATCCGTAAACCGCTGCCACCAATGTAAGAGGGTGACTGGGGTGGTCACTTCTCCTCTTATATCCTCGGGTTCTTGCCAAATAGACGTTTAGGGTAAGGATGAGAAAGGGGTGGTCACTAGACTACCACGGTGTCGATATAGCGTAGTTGGTTTATATTATATGTCCATGATACAATGCGGTGGAACAACTGCCTATCGTTGTCCACATAGAGTTCTTATATAGCCGGTCAAACTGCTGACATAACAATATGCGATATATTGTTATTTATACATTGCGGTAGGTTGACCTAGTAACTTTACGGAAGGTAATGTTATTATGATGTTTCAGCATAACATTTGCAATGCTTACAGTACAAGCACCCGGTATATACATACATACATACATACGGCGATATATAAACATGGCTACTGGTCAAAGCACAACACAAAGTACATTGCACCCGCAAATGGACGTTAGATAAATCTCATGTCGGTATCGAGACTTGAATTGTTTAAAACAAAACAAAAAAAAAAAGAAACAACCATCGCACGCACATACATTACTTCGCAAGACTATTTACTCTTCTGTATACTTTTGCGTTTGTAGTTCTCTCTGATGTACGTGACATACGTGCTAATCTAACAATACTTGTACACACATCACTTGAATAAGTATAAACAACCAATTGTTGCCAGGTTAATAATATTTATCGGTGGCAACTTGTGTATCTGTTGTTATTTACAGTGGTCATAAAAATAAATGAAAATACATTTGTCTTCTTTTAAATTTGCTATACAGGTCTACCTTCCATAGCTCATACGATACAACACTTACATAAAAGGGAACATTCATTTTCCTTTCAAAATGAATGCCACAAATAATATTTGACACTATAGAAAAATATTTAAAAACACCAAACACAGATTTGGATTTCTCTTAAAGATTTATTAATAAATTACTTCGTTATTAGCGTAATAAAAGAATTTAATGATTCCGAATGAAGCAAAAAAAAGTCGAAAAGCGAAAGATTTCAAGCAATAAAAATTCTCATTACTTAAAAAGAGATACTTACGCATTTTTATTTTTAACATAAGTACATAAATCCATGTGTATTCCTAACAATTGGAGAGGTAGAAAAATAACAAATAATTGTGTTTTTATTTATGTATTAAGCATTTTAAATAAATAAAAAACATTGTATTGTTATGGCTATTATTTCTATAAATTAGCAACAAATCATTTGTCACTCAATACAACATGTGTGCTGTACAGTCATATGCGTCACCGATAAAATACGGTTTTCTCAACGCCACAAATAAATATATGAAGCGTAGGATCGAATAGTCTTTGAGGTAAACTGATGTGAATAATCGCAAATGCATGAATATTATTAGCGACTTTTACTTTTCTTCGTGTGGTATAGTACCTATTCGTTTTTGCCGCACCCGGCTTTATATCCAATTTGGATTCCAACATGTGCTTGTTAGCTATTTATTTATTCACTTTTCGCGTCTGAGGAATTCATCCGTGTCGCCTATAATACTTACCATACAATTTTCTACGTGTTTTGCGTTCAATTTGAAGGGCTTACGACATTTTTCATACATGATTCCTATACCTTATTCACAACAATTTCTTACGCGAACCTTCTATGCATCGAAATGTTTATAAAATGTTCATTCAAATGAATATACATATTTATTATATTTTAAATTGAAATATCCGTCACGAATTGTGAAACCACTGCAAAAACTAGTTTGATTTCGAAACGTTTTCAACACGAAATGTAACAATTAAACGATTCGATAAAAGATCTAATACAGTACGTGGAATAAATTTAAGCATTTGCTAAGAATCAAGCAATTATGTACATTTAAATAAATAAATAAATGTATATTAGCATTATTACGCAATAATTTAAATTGTATTGCATGATGTTGGTTTGAATAATTCAGCTAAATGAAAATGACATTATGATTTGTGCAAACAAAAAAGTATTAACACATGACCTTGGGGACACCATGTTAATCTTGATGAATCATTTGGTTGCTTCCGTTCGAGAAATCGTTGGACAATTAAATCTAATTAATTATTTAGATCACAAGATGATTGGCTAGCAATTAGGTGCGTGAACTTGGAACGAATGAAAGGACAAAGTTATTATTACATATATGCCTTGTGGCAGATTAACACAATATTATTGTTCTAATTTCTCAAATAAAATTGTTGTGAGAATAAGGTAAAACATAAAACTGTATGTGCTCCATATTAAATTAATAGCATTATCAATATCTTACACGTTATAGTAGTTTTTTCTCATTTGTATAGACAACGGAAGAACTTACGGTATTACATAAATATATATACATAAATATAAAAAAGTTATATGTATACATACATATAAAAAAAGAGCTATTTAAGACCACTTTGTTACCATTTGATAGATTTTTTATTTTGACTGAATATATGATTGCATGACTGTTCCAACAATCAATAGGTGGTCTAGAAAGGAATTTACCATATCTTCGAAAATAGCGTAGTCTGGAATGTTCTGGTAGCGCAATCGATACCATACACACGCAATGTAAAGTACATACATATAAAGTTTTATCTGACTCACCTAACCCCGCTTATATTGTCTATACCTATTATAATATATATATACAGCGCACATATTATTTATGTTTTCATGTTTAGTTGGTACGAACTAGGATACAAATACAACCTAATTTTTATAAATATTGCATTATGACAATATTTTCTAAAGTTTAATGGCATAATTTAATATTTATTATTTATTGAAAATTCAAAATACAACCAGTACAGAAATAGGTAAAACATCTGCAGTGTCATGCACCGAACTTTCTTATACGCATATGTGTTAAACCACTTCGTAGTTTCATTATTTTTCTAATTTATATTTGTTCCAACCCTTAGATCGCTTTTACACTAAATATATTTCTTGGAATATATATTAAATGTCAAACTTCAAATTATTTAAGTCTATTTTGTTAAACAATTGACAGGCGCAGAAGATACGATTTATGAAAAAATATATATAATAAGCAGAAATTTATTTTGAAACCAGTACTCTTTTTGGAGAAATAATTCAAACAAAAGTTGTGCTAAATATGAATACCTTTAATTTCTGTTAATAAAATTTTTTTGTAACTGTAACCATTTTTGAGTAATTGCAGGAACTGCCAAAAATGACTAGATGAAACAGGAACTTCCGGTTTGAATATTTTTTTCAAAAATAGGAGGTGCACACCCCAGGCATATGCAAATCTTAAGTTTAAAGTTTCATAATTTTAGCTTCAACCGTTTAGGCTGTAGAGAACATACACACACACACACACACACACACACACACACACACACACACACACACACACACACACACACACACACACACACACACACACACACACACACACACACACACACACACACACACACACACACACACACACACACACACACACACACACACACACACACACACACACACACACACACACACACACACACACACACACACACACACACACACACACACACACACACACACACACACACACACACACACACACACACACACACACACACACACACACACACACACACACACACACACACACACACACACACACACACACACACACACACACACACACACACACACACACACACACACACACACACACACACACACACACACACACACACACACACACACACACACACACACACACACACACACACACACACACACACACACACACACACACACACACACACACACACACACACACACACACACACACACACACACACACACACACACACACACACACACACACACACACACACACACACACACACACACACACACACACACACACACACACACACACACACACACACACACACACACACACACACACACACACACACACACACACACACACACACACACACACACACACACACACACACACACACACACACACACACACACACACACAGACGTCATTCCAAAAATAGTTGGAATCGATTCAGGGAAGGTCAAAACGTATATTTCCGTTGAAATCTCCAGATCGAAATTTTTCATGATTACAATACTTACTTATACTGCGTATAAGAAAGTAAAAAGAAAAATTAGCGAGCTGTCTTAGAATCCTCATAAATGAATAAGGTGAGCTAATAAACAAAAATAATGAAACAGTTTCAAGAATTTTAAACTTTCTCCAATTCTACTATTTCGGATATGAAATAAATATAAATATTATTAGATTGTGCTCGATATACACAATAATCGATAATTTTCATTGCGACCAATCCGATTACCGAACCCAATTTACAAGTTATATTTAGAATTTCCAAACTTGGAGGTAAATGCACGCATTTACCGGTGAACCGAAATCCTAGTTAAATAAGTTCCGTGATACCATTTAAATGATATGATGAAATCGATTCGTGTGCCTGGTTCATTAGCGTATATTTTTAACTGTAACACTGCAACCGTATTTCTATAATTAGCAATTTTCGTTAATTACTGCAGCGTAAAGATAACTAACGGATCACACAGTGACACGCATCTCACGAGGTATACACGTACCATGCAGCGTAATAAGTCGACGAGGTGAAGTGTAATTTCCGGCGCCAATAGATTATTTATGCATTCGTTCTCATTGAGTCTCATTATTGTATGACTGTTGGTGGCCATCATCGGCGGCATCGAGATCCAGTCAACCATTCATCTGCACTGGTTCGTTGGTTCGGCCCGGTGAAACAGGAAATCCGAATTACCCACTGACCTATTGGCCGCGAGCACACTTTCTCGAGTACAGTGTTATCAGAATCAGAGTTTTGTTTCAATTTTAAATACCCATAGAAAACACCGTTTCTTACAAATACTAGAACTATCAAATTTCTTTCTAGTTATCGTTTGTCGAGCTCGACCAGATTCTTAGTAAAACAAACGTGAAAAAATGCTGATGTCTTTTAAATATGAGTTTTTCTATTTTAATACACTAGACAAGGTCTTGTATTCACGTGTTATTTAATGTTTACATGAAGAATAATGCTCTTTAATCACACTTTTTTATTTTAACTTTTAAAAAATAATTATATTGGATTAAAAATTGTATTCAAAATTGACGATATTTTGTAATATATAGATTTATTTTACAGATATGCTCCAGAATCTTTTATTAAATTTTGAGATTTAATAAATAATAAAATATTATAAAATAAGACATAATTTAATGTTGTATAATTATTATAAATACAGGAAAAAAATCAAGTATTTTGTAATTTATTTTAACGTAATTGTGACACAAATAAAAATGCCGAAGGAAGATTACCTGACATACATCCGGATTTGAGAGTGAGCTGCGTACTATCTCCGTCAAAGCGACCGTTATAATGAAGTTATGTTAAATGGTAACGGTTAGAAAAATATTTATTTTTAAGACAATATAAACTTATTAGTTTCCTATCAGCAAAAGTAATTTCCGGTAATTTCATATTCGATCATTTTTCTTACAAGATTTAATAAATTCGAACATGCTGGAACGCTTCATTTCAATTAAATGAAGCACTAAGAATATTATCTTTACACATCTGTTGTACCGTGAGAATACGTATTTTTATTATGTAAATTCTTGTACTTAGGACATTTAAAATATAAAACAATTATCGAGAAAGTTTTCATCATATCATTCAATCATATAAACATAAAAAACCACAAACAATTATTTTAATTTCACCAATCACTTATAAACACAAAACAAAAAGGAATTATTGTAGCCTATCTTGATATTACGACGTTTTCATTCTGTTTCACTTTTAGACGATTCCAAATTTTATTTTAAATTAAATGTGATTTTATATTTTTTTTCCTATCAAATGGGGTGACAGAACACCTTTTTACATTCTTTCACATACAAATAAGTCACAATAACGAATACAATACACACACACACACACACACACACACACACACACACACACACACACACACACACACACACACACACACACACACACACACACACACACACACACACACACACACACACACACACACACACACACACACACACACACACACACACACACACACACACACACACACACACACACACACACACACACACACACACACACACACACACACACACACACACACACACACACACACACACACACACACACACACACACACACACACACACACACACACACACACACACACACACACACACACACACACACACACACACACACACACACACACACACACACACACACACACACACACACACACACACACACACACACACACACACACACACACACACACACACACACACACACACACACACACACACACACACACACACACACACACACACACACACACACACACACACACACACAGACGTCATTCCAAAAATAGTTGGAATCGATTCAGGGAAGGTCAAAACGTATATTTCCGTTGAAATCTCCAGATCGAAATTTTTCATGATTACAATACTTACTTATACTGCGTATAAGAAAGTAAAAAGAAAAATTAGCGAGCTGTCTTAGAATCCTCATAAATGAATAAGGTGAGCTAATAAACAAAAATAATGAAACAGTTTCAAGAATTTTAAACTTTCTCCAATTCTACTATTTCGGATATGAAATAAATATAAATATTATTAGATTGTGCTCGATATACACAATAATCGATAATTTTCATTGCGACCAATCCGATTACCGAACCCAATTTACAAGTTATATTTAGAATTTCCAAACTTGGAGGTAAATGCACGCATTTACCGGTGAACCGAAATCCTAGTTAAATAAGTTCCGTGATACCATTTAAATGATATGATGAAATCGATTCGTGTGCCTGGTTCATTAGCGTATATTTTTAACTGTAACACTGCAACCGTATTTCTATAATTAGCAATTTTCGTTAATTACTGCAGCGTAAAGATAACTAACGGATCACACAGTGACACGCATCTCACGAGGTATACACGTACCATGCAGCGTAATAAGTCGACGAGGTGAAGTGTAATTTCCGGCGCCAATAGATTATTTATGCATTCGTTCTCATTGAGTCTCATTATTGTATGACTGTTGGTGGCCATCATCGGCGGCATCGAGATCCAGTCAACCATTCATCTGCACTGGTTCGTTGGTTCGGCCCGGTGAAACAGGAAATCCGAATTACCCACTGACCTATTGGCCGCGAGCACACTTTCTCGAGTACAGTGTTATCAGAATCAGAGTTTTGTTTCAATTTTAAATACCCATAGAAAACACCGTTTCTTACAAATACTAGAACTATCAAATTTCTTTCTAGTTATCGTTTGTCGAGCTAATTTCTTTCTAGTTATCGTTTGTCGAGCTCGACCAGATTCTTAGTAAAACAAACGTGAAAAAATGCTGATGTCTTTTAAATATGAGTTTTTCTATTTTAATACACTAGACAAGGTCTTGTATTCACGTGTTATTTAATGTTTACATGAAGAATAATGCTCTTTAATCACACTTTTTTATTTTAACTTTTAAAAAATAATTATATTGGATTAAAAATTGTATTCAAAATTGACGATATTTTGTAATATATAGATTTATTTTACAGATATGCTCCAGAATCTTTTATTAAATTTTGAGATTTAATAAATAATAAAATATTATAAAATAAGACATAATTTAATGTTGTATAATTATTATAAATACAGGAAAAAAATCAAGTATTTTGTAATTTATTTTAACGTAATTGTGACACAAATAAAAATGCCGAAGGAAGATTACCTGACATACATCCGGATTTGAGAGTGAGCTGCGTACTATCTCCGTCAAAGCGACCGTTATAATGAAGTTATGTTAAATGGTAACGGTTAGAAAAATATTTATTTTTAAGACAATATAAACTTATTAGTTTCCTATCAGCAAAAGTAATTTCCGGTAATTTCATATTCGATCATTTTTCTTACAAGATTTAATAAATTCGAACATGCTGGAACGCTTCATTTCAATTAAATGAAGCACTAAGAATATTATCTTTACACATCTGTTGTACCGTGAGAATACGTATTTTTATTATGTAAATTCTTGTACTTAGGACATTTAAAATATAAAACAATTATCGAGAAAGTTTTCATCATATCATTCAATCATATAAACATAAAAAACCACAAACAATTATTTTAATTTCACCAATCACTTATAAACACAAAACAAAAAGGAATTATTGTAGCCTATCTTGATATTACGACGTTTTCATTCTGTTTCACTTTTAGACGATTCCAAATTTTATTTTAAATTAAATGTGATTTTATATTTTTTTTCCTATCAAATGGGGTGACAGAACACCTTTTTACATTCTTTCACATACAAATAAGTCACAATAACGAATACAAAATGAACAAAATAATAAAACAAGATGCAAAAATCAAATATTTAAAACTTGGAAAAGAATGATGTATAACGAAGTATTAAAACTGAAGTGAAATCATAGAAGAGTGTTAATCTTCTTGAGGATAGGTAAATACTTCAGGAGCTAAGATAATAGAATAAGAAACACCCTATGGCACAGTGCACTCGTCTATCTTTGTCAGATTTTCTTTCGCATACAGGTAATACAATTACAGTAGACTAACAAAGTACTCGTAACGACATACAATATGATGAAGACTTGCATACCAAGCGAACGATACGATCGGCTTATACCTGTCTCTCCTCTACCTTCTTAGCCACCACCTTCATGTGGATTTGTCGTTTGTTTGTGGCATCCAGTACCTACTACGATGTTGTCATGGTCGTGTCACTGACCCAAACGCGAATAGTTTTTATTTTCTTTCTTAGCGTACCTTAGTTTGCAGCAAGACAAGACAAGACGGATGGCTAATGATGCAATTGTTACTTATTTTTGATGAAAATAATCGCTAATGAAACACTTCAAATTTGATTTTAATTGTGTTTTATATAATCGTTGTGATTATCTAGCAAATGCTAATAATTGCAATCATTATTAAATATCGTTATTATCGCAGATTGCATAAGGATAGAGAAACTGTTTCAATTTCTAGATGAAATTCACTTTTATTTCTTAATGAATATATCGAATTCCAAACTGAATCCACCAATATTCAATTAAATATTTATATATTCTTAATACAGATTTACAGACACCATAAAAGTTTCAAATAGGATTGAATTTAGGACAATCATATATTGAAATGTCTTTATATTACAAATAACTATTTGCTACTTCCGTTTCCAATAAATATGAAACCTTACATCAAATGTTCTAATCTAAACCAATCGAAGGCAACCATACAATAAAATTTTTCGATTTTGATTCATTTAAATGAAGGCCGAAACACATTGGCGTAGCCAAAATATTTGGAACGAAATGGGAAACAAATAAAATATATAGACAAACAAGTAATCCCAAAAGATTGGTTTAAACGTTTAGCTTTCGTTTTTGAAAATAAATATCAAGACAGAAAACTTCTTTTAAATTTGTATCCGAAAATAAAAAGGTGAGTGCGCTTAAAATGCGAACGGTACGAATTATGTACCTATAGATTATATACACCAAATTTGGTGTCAATCCATGTAGTATATTCAGAGAAGAAGAAGCGACAAATTTCATCTGACGAGCGAGCGTCGCTTAATTAATTCAAGTAAGCTTTAGCTATTCGGTATTACGTAAGAATGATTACCAGAATTCTGTTGAGAAACAGTTTTTTTTTGCGTTGTTGAATGCAATTAGACGCACTTTTTTTTAACTCTGTCACAAGTGATACATTGCGAAACCTGACACTTTGCCCAGTGTCCAAAAAGCAGTTCATTACCAATGGGTATCAGCATTCACGGTTCGAGTTACTTTGTATAAAACTATGTGATATTTGACACCGCACCGCCCAAGTGTATCAAGAAACAAATTTGTGCAAAAATCTTTTTTTTGTACTTCTTCCACGAATCTTACATTTCTGGTTATGTAAACTGAGGAGGTGCACAGAAAGTGGATCAGTAAATGAAATTTGACCGCGGCTCGCTCTCAATACACCTGTGTCAGACAGACTACTCTTATAAGCGGATTGCATGTTAATTATACAATATTATTATATAAATAGAGATACAGCTTTGATTTATTACTTGCCAATTACAAAATCTCGTCTTGCAGCATATTCTATGGTATATTAGCATTTATTTTAATTTATAATTACTATACTCACTAGACACTATGCGCCAATTAATATATATTTTTTGTGTAGTTGTCAAAATGTGCTCTTATCGATAAACAATAAGATATTGAAAATGTCTAATATATTATATCTCATATAAAGAATAGTCACTTGAACTTACATCGAACAGATAATACAAAATTATTTGAAGTAAATTTATATTTAGGAAAAAATTATATCCAATTTAATTAATTAAATGATTAATCGCAATAATAACAAAGTTCAATGATGAATACTGCGGGTGGCATAAACTTATTTGTTAGTAATATAAAATATTCTGTAAATAAGTAAGAATATACTTTCAAAATATATCGCAACAGATAAAAATTCTATTATAAATTATAACTGCAAAAAATATATGTTTGGCAATTTTTGCCATAAATTTTATAGTTAATTAACGACAATATACAAAAAAAAGACTGAAGTAGATCAAACTAATAATAAATTAATTGCATTCATGTAAAAATCAATAATAATGTGTCTTATAACAATTGGTATTATTAATTATGATATATTTGCTATTTTGTACATAATGAGAATTCAATAATTGATTTATATTGATGTACAGTTCATTATAATTTGCCATTATCATTTGCTATTTACGTAACAATCATATTATATACACTCGAGAATGTGATTTAATTTTAACCTAAATTCCAGCAGTAATTTATCATTTTTACATACCTTGATATAACACTTACTTTCTCTGATTATCAAATCTTGAATTTCAATTATTTTAATATCACTACGATTTTTCAAATATATAAAAATCGAAATGTTCATTTAAACAATAAAAAATTTAATAATTTGTATATGGCTGGTAAAAAGAATATTTAAACTGCAAATGCATATTACTATTTCACACAAAATTAGTTCCGTTAAAAAATGTAGCAGTTACAAGAAAATTGCTATTACAATTCTTAAGAAATTGTTGCCATATTTTCGTAGGGTTCGGAAAATAATATTTAATAATCTTTCAATATAAATAAAATATACCTACTACGTATAAGAAAGCCTAGTGTATGACAATTTATAGAAATTGCTTTCAGTTACATTTAACAATTCCCAACGTAACCATTAAACGTTAGTGTAATCTAGTAATTAGAGTAAACTAATTTATTTACCAATCACTACATCATGGATCGCTGGTTACGAAAATGTGATTAGTTATTTGGTTTGAACGACTATTCAAGGTTATACGTCCACTATTATTTATTGTACAGGTGCACAATAAATTATTTATTTGCAAAATTTCAGCAAGTACCACCTTTCAATTATTAACTTTTAAAATATTAAATAACTGTATAAACTCATCAAAAAACAATAGCAATTAACGAATATCCATAAAAAAAAAATGCCGAAATTACTCAAATGTGGATCTTACGGAAAAAATCTGTCCTAATATTCATGTATAATTCTACATATAATTAATGAACCAGGCTCAAGCAAGCTGTGAGCACTAACGTAGTTCTTATGTATAAACCACAGTTTAAAGTTGTAAAAAGGCTTAGGATTAAGTAAGTTGAATGAATTTTTATAATAAGAATTTATACATACATTTATGTTATGTATATATTTGCAACAAGGATATTATTTGTAAACTAATTTAAATTTCATAAATGTAAACTTATAAAGTTCGTTGTACTCTAAACTATCAAATACTTTTAACAACAAATAAAAAAATGTTGAAAATCAGTATAAATCTATAAATATTCATATCGTAATGAATCCTCATATAGGAATTTCATGAATTAATTGGAATGATTAAAACACTACATTGGGGCATAAAATTCTAAAAACGTATATTATGACTAAGGTTATATTTAAAATAAAAATTTATAGTGATTCATAAAATATATACACAAACGTGTTCTAAAGGTATTTCATAAACTTAGGAGCAATTAAAAATTTTCATCTGATATCTAATATTACATTTTATACGACGCCAAATCAACCATAAAATAAAAGTTATAAGTTTGACTCGCTTTCGAAATAAACTATTAATTTTGTTTTTTTTTTCCACTAAGAGTTTGTGTTTCAACATTAAGCAAACATTGAAGATAATAAAAAGCGAAATCTTTCTCCGTATAACAGTACATTTAGAAACCGAATATGTTTTTATGACTCTTAACGTTTTTATACTGCAAATGTTATATTAGGAACGAAAATTGCATTCATGCAACTCAAAACGGGGGAGAAATAGGCAATAGAAAAAAAATGGTGGCCGGTGTCACCCCGCGGGCGGAAATTCTCACAGGATGTGAACCATTCAACCACTACGCCGCAAGCCACTATGTGTGTGCGTGTTCGTATCAGTGAAGCAGAACACACACAAAAAGTCAAATCGAAAAAAAACGAAAACGACGTAAGATAAGAACAGAACAAATATTTACATACATACGCACACCTGTACATAACTTTCAACTGAATGTTCTGAATTATTCAACAAGGTATGCAAACGTTATCAAAAAAATATATCCCCACAAATTATATTGCTCGAAAAATAATCAATGACACCATTATGCTATTTTACATTGTTATAATCAATCGCTTATCTCGTGAAGGACACCCTTGTTAAAGTTTAAATTTAAAGTTTATTTTGAAAAACACCATATTACATACCCCTATTAGGGAAGTTTTATTATATAATGTTTAGTTTAAGTTACTGGTTGAGTGAAAAATAATAAAATTTATAATAAAGAGGTAAAAGGTCAATGATATAAAAATAGTAGTATTTTAAAGCTTCCATTCATTACTTATCCCACAAAACAGTTGCTTACTACCTTATTCATAGTCAAGGTTTATTTTTATTTCAAGACTAAATTTGATTAAAAAAAGATAAACTTATGTAGTTGTACATGAATTAGAAAAGGATGGAAATTTAGTATAGATTTATTTTCTCTATTACATATACACGTTAAAGTCTTAATAAATGTTAAAATTGGTATTTATGAACCTAAATAGAATATTTTATAACACGAAACAGGTAGATATTGTTTGCATGAAACTCGTTATGGTATAGGTCCTTGGTAGAAGACACAAGGTTAGTAAGAAGAAATAAGTATCATGGAAATGCATGTAGTGAAATAAAATGTAAAAGTGTGCCTACCTTGCCTGTAGCCTTCTTGTAGCGTAGGGTTGCTTCCCGAATGAGATCCCGGACCAGCAGGTCTCCGTCACCGCACGGGACCACCACACGCACATTCCCAAAACAAACGGTCACTTTCATGTTCACAAATTCACAAACACCGGTCGTCAAAGGTATGCTTCAACTTGCGTGGACGGCATGAGAACACACGACGCCATACCTGGTGACTGCAGCGTGTACGAACACCTGCCTTTAATCCAGACACACAACAAAACCAACACCGAAAATTCAACGGCGATCGTTGCGGCCCTTAAAACAATCTCTATATAGCACACTTGCTGAATGTAAACTAATTTATGCAATGCACATGCATATCACATGTCAAAATAATGACAATAACAAATCACACACTCACACAACAAAATCGAAGCACATCTTAACGTGACACAAACATTGCAACGACTGATACTGGTCAATTTTTTTCAAAACAAGTTTTTGCCCCCACCGTTCTGCTTACGGTTGAATCACGCCAATGGGGTGCTGGCGTTGAGTTCGTAAAGCGCCAGGTGTATCTTTGGCGGTTACGGAAGCATTCTGAACCAACAATGGAATGCGATGCATTGACGGTGCTGCCGTCTGATGGACAGGTAAACAACTAACGCTGGATACTATTACTCACACCTTATGACACCTGGGAATTCAAACTAGACGCGCTTTTTAGCTTTCTTTGTTTTACTTTATTATGTGAACAACTCATTCAATTACATTTGTTCTTAGATGTACAATTAAACGTTATTACACATAAGTGATAAATGATTTAAACAAACAGTTTATTCATTTATCAGTTGTTTGTTACAGCACAATATGTGTAATAATTAAATATTAAATAATAAAAAAACATAGTTGATAAACTTACTTATGACTAACTTAGGGCACAGTAGTACTTAGGGTTACAGGTTAGGGTTACTTTATATGTAAACTACTGAACGTTATAGACCTCTAATTAGAGAAATGATATTTATTTATTGATACTACTTCAATCACATAAATGCTTAGTGCAGTTTACAAATTCAAATATATATCCATGATCTTACATAAATTCTAAATAAATATTTTATACCGAAATTAGCGAATGAGACATGAAATATCTCCCTTCCCCCACCCTCCTAATAAAGCTCATGGATATACTGATATTTCTAAATACTAAATAATTTTATATTTCTTTTAAAATTAGTATAATTAATTATAGATTAGTGGTGGAGAATTTCAGATCCGAAAATTGAGAAATTAAAGAGGTTTTGATTCCGCATCATTCTTATAATTCCGATGATCAAAACCATATATTTTTTTTGAATTATAAGAATGCAGTGGAACATCTTTATTATTATTATTATTTATTTACTCATTTAATAGTATAAATATTATTGTTGTTCTTAATAACAATAATACTGCAAGTATTAGTTACTCCTATTATTTAACTGAGTGTATGTAATATCTAATTTGTAATATTATAGACTAATTTACTTTGTTTTAGCATGTTATCATTTGATTTTCATACTTATCAGAGTAAATATAAGGACGGGTATCTGATAAGGTGTCTGCTTATTGCAATATTTCATCACAGAATCGCCATTCAGTCGATAATAGATTAATCAATACTTATATATTATACATAACAGCCAAAAATGTTTATGTTTACTAACATATTTCTTTGTACTTATAAACAAACATACACACTAAAAATAACAGTGCAAAAATTACATAAAAACATTTTTTACGGAGATATATCTTTTGATTTTTAATGAATTGAATCTGACTATATTTCTGTCCATTTGTGTGTGTGTGTGTTTCTATCTAAATAATACGTATAAGAAAGTGCAAGACATTGTAGGTATTAAAATTTAATAAAAATAAATTTTATTTTATAAAATTGCCTTGTGTAAATAGTTCAAGAAAATGAATATTGAGAATCGAAACATACTATATTAAAAATTAATGTTTTCTTCATTCATTTATCTAGTGTTGCATATTTTAGGAGAGCTTTTACCTTAATATTTATATTAACAATTTGTAAAAATCAATAAACCGATAACTGTATAATCTGAATTAGGCAAAGTGGCTGATAAACATTTTTATATACAAAACGCAATTTAAATAACTCGTAATTATATCAAGTATTGTTATAATTGAGTGTAATAAAATTCTATATAAAACAAGCGAAATAGATTTTAGTTTTAGAACGAATAAACATAATCGTTTTTTTTTTTAAATAGTTATAATGCTACTATAACCGCATTAGCAATCACAACAGAGGAACTTGCCAAAATATAATTTCGTTATCTAGTGCAAGTATTTATAGCTCGCACACGAATACAGTCCTATTGTTATTTTCTTGTAATTAAGGCGATGTTCCAATTTTTTTTTTTAAATCGATTTTTTTTTGTTTAATAATTTTATACAAAAACATTTCAAAAATATATAAAAAAATTTTTAGGTAAATTTCGAAACCGTTTCCAAGATATTTACATTTCCATAAGTAGTAACCGGGTAATAAATACACTAAAATTAAACTTCAAACACGTTTTTCTCGAAACTACATTTTAAAAACGGTGTGCACTCTAGCTCAAAAAATAATTAAGCTATTGAATCAAATCTTTTTTTATTTTATTAATTAACTTATAATGCAGAACGCAAACCGACATTTTGACATAAATATACATTTGTTCCATTTTTATTCAATTCCAAAGGTCCAATTTTGTGTGCAAAACATTGAACTTTTCTTAAACTCACTCTATTTTCTAGGTTTTTCTTAATTTTTAACTTTTTATTGGTTTACGAAGAAGGTAATTTTGTTCTTAATAGAACCCCGTTAGATTATTTTGTTTTCGACATCTTGGACTGGCGTTATCGTGCACACCGCAAAACGCTTCATCTCCGCGGCCTCTACTTTGTCACTTCCTATATAAGTAATTATGCACAAAAATTAAAAATAATTTTTTTTGTATAGGTACTGCATGAGTTACTTAATATTTTAAAATAAAATTTTATTTTCTCTCTAATAAAATAAGAGAGAAAAAAATTATAAAAAATAGTCATTTATTTGACCAAAAAATTGGAACATCGCCTTAAATAGCTTTTCATATCGTTTCTCACTGGCCAATATATTCAGAAGACATATCACTGTTATTTATAAAAGAATATGTTATTAGTTATTTAGATCAATTACACTTAATTTTTACTCATTTAATAAACGAATAAAGCAACTGTGTTTATTCATGGAAATGAATATCAATTAGTATATAGAAATATGTTTTTATAGATTGTTTTCCAGACGTTTGTACAAATACGAATATAGGTATACAAGCGGCTCGGAATAGCTTGCACCGCTATATGCGAACGACATATTCATGTTCATATAAGTATAACGTCACAACAATTATTTTAATCTCAGGCAAACAGAATTATTGTGTAATTATTTATTTCACGTACATAGTTAAGTATAGCCTAATAATAAAATTGTATTAATTTATTTATAACATATGAAAATAAGTTGTAATTATTTCTATAGTATATACTTTAATTAATATATTTTATTAGATCACTCGTAATATAAGAAAATATGTCTAGATGTTGATTATTGATTTATAGAATCCGTAAATCACTTATGTATATTTATAATAATTGTCACAACTTTCCTCAAATTGCTTTTATATTATTTGCTCTTATATTAATTAAAACATTTTTACAAGTTCTTTACTGTGAACAGTAACGTATAATTTAAATACTGCTAAATACAATTGAGAGAGAAATATACTTCTTTAAAGACTCTTTTAAGTATTATAAGCGTAAAGACAGCAAATGAGCTGGGTTATTAGATACTTCCGTAACGGCTTGTTATTATTTTCTACTAATATACAGACCTTTCCCTTTTATATAGTTTAACACACGTATATATGAAGCTGATCCAAAGTATAACTTCAGGAAACCACTATTATAATCGAATGACAACTTCCGATAGTATATGTGAGTAATTCTGATCAGAAGTTCCAGCCGTGTTCGTATTTACGGTTCTAGTAGGCTCTAGTTGTTCACCGCAAAGCGAAATCATTGCAGAGTCCTTTAAAAAATGTATAAGCGTACACTTATATTGCGGTGTGAATTACAAATATTAACACCATTAACATAAAAACTATTATTGAAACAATGCTTCTTTAGTAAAGTTGATAATGAAGCGTATTGTTTTTTTTTAAGTTGCATACCTGATGCCCCACAGCGACGGGTTTATGTGGTGTATCTCTGATTGGTCTTTCTGGTAGTAATGGTAACAATGATTCAGTTACTGTGTTTATCAAATACGGGTCATCATCTTTTAACACTCCTCGATTCGTACCATTTCTTATCTTTTTCAATCTAAGAAATATTAATTCTTTTAAATTGTTAAAAACAGCTCATTATGTGATATAGCATATTGGAAAATACTAATTTTTATTAATATATGTAAAGTAATTTTGCCGTTTTCTTCCTAATTCTTCTTTACATTTATTTAGCGCAATTTATTCTCATTAATATGTAGGCACTTATTTCAATGACCCCGCATTAAAATTTCATTGCCACAGAAGTCTGAAGCCTTTAATGATTGCTATGCCAAACCCAACATTCACTCCCATATATCAAAGAAAGCACAAGTACACCATTGTACACATTTCTCTACTTAAACATATATAAATTTCTCGCAAACTTTCCAAAAGCCCTTAAAATCTTACAAACAGCAGATACTCTCCTCTCAATCTCGCAATCATACTTTCCACCGCTTATGTACCCCTAATATGTTCAGTCAAAAAAACGCATTCCTCGCGTTGTTTTTGTTGTAATAAATACAAAACTACGTCACCATTGGAATGCATTTTTAAAGTTTTATGTAGCTATTGAACCAGATTGCATAAAAAATTATAAAATTATGCAACAGTGCACTTAGATATTTAATTAAATGGTGCAATTTACAATTGAATTGATCCACCCATGACTGCGTCTGCATAGTACTAACCTGCCTCTACGGATAACTGTAACCTTGGGTTGACCTTCACTACGCCTTTGCTCTTCTTCAACGACGTGGAATAAACTGAAGAGCAAATCAGTGTTGGCGTCACTTACGATTTCCTCGTGCGATTCTATTGATACTTCTTCAGTATGTGGCGAAGTTTTTACATCTAACCAATCATATATTATTTAATTAACTTTTTATATATTATTTATTAGTTTAGATGCATTCTTATAGATTTGTTATATGTTAGATAATCGAAAATTTATTTAATTTTATAACGAAAACAAGTAAGACTACAAAAATGCCCCCAAATGACCCTTAATTCAAGAAAATTCTTTTGTTTAATATTAGGATACTAAGAAATTTTTTTATAATCCTGAATGCATAATTATT
Organism: Nebria brevicollis; assembly: GCA_944738965.1. Lineage (NCBI taxonomy): Eukaryota > Metazoa > Arthropoda > Insecta > Coleoptera > Carabidae > Nebria > Nebria brevicollis. Next base: position 8,843,039 of record OX122902.1, read on the forward strand.
CTCCTTAAATAAAACGCACATTCCAGAGGTCGTATACCCTCTATGGAAATTCGCGTGATAAAGCAGTTCTTATAGTATAAATGCTATCGGTATTTCGTGCCGAAACGTAAAACATCGACACGATAACACTAAAGTTCATGCTGTTTTACCGCGCATATTTTATAAACAAAAACGTTAAATCTTGGCATGCACCTATTATAAGTGCAGTGAAGAAAGGTACGTAAATATACGTAACAGTAAGTAAACAAAATACAAATCTAAATAAATATTGAGTAGTGCATTCTGTTGCATAAAATAATTGATGGTCCAAAAATGCTACAAAACAACTCAAAAATATATATTTCAAATAAAGTAAATCATAATTTCTAATATTAATTAAAAACAACTGAACAGGGCCTATATTAATGATTGTGATGTTATTATTATAATATATAGATTATTTGTATTAAGTTTTTTCGAAGTTATTTTATGTAACTGTTACATTTATTGTTTTGGAATCTTATATATTAATAAACTAATAACATAAACAGTAACAATCAAATAATGACAGACACAGAATTAATTTCATGTTTAAAACAAAAGATTCATATGAATAAAAATACGCAAACCACAAATTAAGCAGTTAACTGTAAATTTATGTGTTCCTCGAATAATTACATACAATGAAATTAATGGATAAATGTTTGACTCGTATGTGTAGGTAAAAAAAAACGTATTTCGTGTTTTGTTCACTTCAATTAATTATCTTTATTCATGATCAACATGCTCGATAATACATGTAATAATTTCGTTGAAATAAATAAATAGTCAAGGTAGTTTCGTTTAGGGCAGCGTAGCGACCTTGTATGATATAATTATGTCTTTTCCATTTATTTACAAATACTAAAAAACTATTTGAATATTAGACTTGGCTTAAGAAAATCATAACAAATAGCCAATACTTTATAATACTTTTGTATTCTATCGATTTTAAAAGGAACACCTGTCTATTTTTCAGAAAACTCCGAGGGAAAAAATGAATAATTTATTGGGTAACATAATTAACTTTACGTTACGAACCCGGTAACAAGATGTATTTAAAATCAAAGACAAGAAAAATGAAAATCAAGAAACATCTGATTGGTGCGTAATATTTGAGAACTTTGCACAATATGTGCTACAAATATAGCAAGAACTTAGTTTCGCAAATTTAACATTGACACTTTAAATTATTGATTATGAAATTAAATATAGTAGTTGCAAAATTTACCTGTTGGAGTTCCAGTGTCTTCTTCTTTGCATAAAAGTGGCAAAGTAGGACATACTGTACCAGGAGATAGACTAGGAGTGTTATTGGGTTGTTGCCAAAATGATTGGGGTAATGCACGTAGTTTCATAGGTAGAGGTTCTACAAATTTATAAACCAAATTAATGGTGCGAAAATCTACAATTCCGTAAGGAGAATCTATAATTTTTTTCTATAATTAATACACATTTAAGGATAATCATTACTAAAAATACGAATTATGTTTGATAGATTTAATATATTCTACAAAAGTTTGTTTTAGGATTACAGTAAAAAATATTAAAGCTTTTAATAATTTTACAGATTTTCCTTATAGAGTAAACTTGCTCAGAACAGTATCATATATTTAAATGATTGTGAAATGCTGTTTATAACAAAAACTTGTAAATACGTTAATGCAAGGCGAATTAAAATTTCGTTGATACAAACTTTGTATGTTCTATTTATTTGAATCGATAAATAAATTAATAATACAATTCAAGTTACGTATTATTATACAGGGTGTAACAGCGAAACGAGCTACCTCGAATAACTTCTGTTATTAAAGATACAATAATATAGTATAAGACAATCTTATGCAGGACCAAGGTGGACATCCAACTATAAAAGAAAATATTTTTTCAAACCAGTGGTTCTCAAGCAACAACACAAAGTTATGTTTTTTCAAATGAGATGCTATATATTTTTTAAGCCCATTCGATAGAGTTTTTTTTTTTGAATTCCATTATGTATTCGTTTTATACCCTTACATAAGTAAAATATTTAGAAAAATGCGATTGAAAGTTAAATAAATTTTCTTTTTATAGTTATTTTTCAGTAGGCTATGAAACAAAATTAAGCTTAAATACAACGAAACATAAATTAAATACATGAAATTATTTGTTATTTACTTTATAACACTATTTATAAAGTAAATAACAAATAATTTCATGTATTTAAGCTCAATTGGAAAAAACATAACTTTGTGTTGTTGCTTAAGAACCACTGGTTTAAAAAAATATTTTCTTTTATAGTTGGATGTCCCCCTTGGTCCTGCATAAAATTGTCCTATACTATTTTATTGTATCTTTAATAACATAGAAGTTATTCGAGGTAGCTCGTTTCGCTGTTACACCCTGTATATTATTACTAAAAAAATGTTTAAACGCAGATACTAGTTAACTTCTTATTATTACAGTTAGTTTATAGACGAGCTTTATTTTATCGATACTTGTAATTATATGATGTGCCCTAAATTTCATGGCACTATGTATTAATTTATTAACGTCTTCAAAACACAAAGAATTATCTTACATTCTGAGTTCATAAATTATGTACTTTATAAATAAAGAAAAAATGCCAGAAAATTGAGCGCTTTAATTAACCCAGTTGGTATATTAAAAGATAATATTTCCAGCGATAACACAAAAAAAATTATAATTATATTAAAATACGTTTCGTTTATAAGTAAAATAATAAAATGTATATAAAATTACCTATACATGAATTGTGATGAAAATGATGAAAATATCCAGGATAGATAATAATAGCCCGTAACACTTTTACCTTTTTTCGATTCGCTTCTCAATAAAATGTGTTTTGATTCATCTATTCGAACCTCAGTGTGGCTCTTTTCTTTTATCAGTGTGATATTTCCATTATTATCATAAATTACCCCATCGTCTTCACCACAAATATTGTTAATTTTACACATGCCCGAACTTGACACCATTTGGTTACGTTTCAAACCACTATCGTTATTACAATTTACATAATTGTCACCTTCGCGATCAAAACGAGCGAGTTTATTATGATTTGCCTTTATAAAAACTACGGCCTTTGTTTTCCCACCACTGTGCTTATTCTGAACAAATTTATTGATACTTTTCAATGTAGGATGTTGTGGAAATGAATCATTACATTTGTTACGTTCATCGCCATGCATATTGTATCATGTTGCTTGTTAATTAATGCATTGTTTTTAAATATTAAACTAATTGTCTACTAGACTATTACAGGTCATATTTTCAACTGATATCAGAGACCACGAGTAGGTCGTACGGACGCCGTTACCTTGGTTACATACCTGTAGCAACATACCGAATGCGTCGATGTCGAAATTGACTTTATTTTCATTGTACTAATAACTTAAGTGATTCTTTCTATATATTTAGAAATATATATTTTTATGGTATATGCAATTTTATTTAGATAATATCAAAATAGCCGGAAGCACAAATTTTGGAAACAATACTTGTTTGATATTGATATAAATGCGATTTGTGTGAACCGATTCAATTCTTCAATCGACTGTATTTTTACTTTCTTATACGCAGTATAAGTAAGTATTGTAATCATGAAAAATTTCGATCTCGAGATTTTAACGGAAATATACGTTTTGACCTTCCCTGAATCGATTCCAACTATTTTTGGAATGACGTCCGTCTGTGTGTGAGCGATCTATAGCCCAAACGGCTACAGGGAAAATTATGAAATTTGAAACATAAGATTTGTACGTGCCTGGCAAGAAAAATTTCTATTTTTGAAAACAATATTCGGACCGGAAGTGCATGTTTACTCTAGTCATTTTTTGCAGTTTCTGCAATTACTCAAAAATAGTTGTAGTTACAGAAAAATTGTTATATTAAATATTAAAGATATTAGCATTTTGTACAACTTTTATTTTAAACTTTTTTTCCCAAACGGTACCGGAAACAAGAAAATGGCTCTTGAAATATCTTATTATATTTATTTTTACATAAATCGTATCATCTGCGCCTGTCAATTGTTTATCAAAAAAAAAACACTTAAATAATTTGAAGTTTGATATTTTATATTTATTCCAAGAAATATATTCGGTGTAAAAGTGTTCGAAATGTTAGAACAAATATTATAATTTAGAAAAATAATGAAAATAGGATGTGATTTAACCCAAAAACGTATAAGAAAGTTCGGTGCATGACACTGCAGATGTTTTTAAATAAGCAAATAAAAATAATTTGTTTAAATTGTAAATTAAGTCATACTTAATAAAATAATACTTACGAATATATTTGCCTTCATTCATTCCCTAGTTTTGGATATAAAATAAATTTAGTTTCCTTAAAGAGATTTAGTTTTTAATAACAAATTTAATTTCACTTACCTCTGAATTAGTCCCAGTACCATAAAAATAGAAGTCAAATATATTTACAGTGCATTATTGGGTATATAAGGAAAATCAGACATTTTAGCACATACTATAAATTCCTTGTATTAAATTAAGAATTATATCTGATAAATTGATAATTTTGAGAGTGATTTAAATTGCTGATTTTTGTAGAATCTGATCATAAATAATATTTAAACAAGAAATAAAATCACATTATTTTATTTATATAATTTTATAAATAAATGCTACTCTTACACAAGTATTATAATATTCAAGTTATATCACCAAAAATTATATAAGCTAATACATACATTTTATTTGTCTATAAAAAGTCTTAAGCAAATCTATAAAAATTCATAACATTATCCAGAAATGATCAACTAAAATAAATACATATTTCATTACTTAAATATATTCAAAAGTATAACAATCTTTAAAATAATATTGTATAACTTTAGATTACATAGCTTATGTGTTAATAAATCCTTTGAAAATCCCCAAATCACATGCCGCATAAATGAGCGTAATATTTTATAGCAACTAGGTAAAAATAGCACCGCATATTAAAACTTTAAAATAAAGGAAACAAGTATTGAGCGTGAAGTCCTCCCAGCTACAAAAGGCATGCACTGTTTTCTAGTCCCTGAAACAAACAACATGCAATGAAAAAAGAATTCGACAATTATAGCTAAGATTACTTTTTTAAAATATCTAACAACACATGGAAGACATTACTAATATAACCCTCTAGCGGTGGCATGTTGACGTCATTAAGATTTTTTTTTATAAATAACGTTCTGAGTATCGTAAAATATTAATCAATAAATTTAATAATTATGTTGTACATATTCTCAAAATTGAATGTTCGTCACCACTAGAGAGTTAAATATAGAACAGTAACATATAAACAGCATGATTTAAGCATGCATACCATTTTTCTGTCTAAACACAAGATCATGCTTATTTATCACAATTCAACACTAAACAGATAATTTTGATAATTATTTAGCCCTTTGGATCCTATTAGTTATTTATTGTCCATCCGTTAAGAGCGCAATGTTGATTTTTGTTTCATTTTATATCAAATCAAACAAAATCAAATCCATTTTATAAAAAAATAAAAAATACACCAACCATTATGAAAATACTTAAAAACCTGGTGCGGTATCAGCAAATTATAAATATAATTCAAACGAAATTAAATAATCTAAAGATGAATCGTTTTTGTAGTTTATGAAATAAATAATAATTTATAATGTAAATGAGTATAGCATAAATAATTTCAAATAACAAATTCATTACATTTATGCTTTTGATAATAAACATTTAACAAATATAACACCAAATTTGTAGACCTTTTTTTCTCTTTTCGACGCCATTTTCCCTGACACGACAAATTTTTTAAAACCACTGAAATAGAAATATCTCAATTAGTTCAATGGGCGATACGATTTTAAAGTTATATTACGCTCTTAACCGATATTTGTATAATTTACAGTAATTCGAATCAAAAGGGTTAAATATGAAAATACAAGTATTTGAGGTATAAGTTGTTAAAAATTGCTATACGTAGGGTTGGACTCGACAAGTGACCCGATTGGCCATATTTTCATATATAATACTGAACGGTTTCTATTGTGCAATATTAATTGTTTGCATTATTAATAAAATATTCTAGGGGGCATTTCCTGTTTCATCCAACCCATTCGAACAAGGCAGACAAAGGTATGTTAAATGCGAGAATTTGATCTAAAATCAACCAATTAGAATGCATATGTGCGCACAGTCAAGCTACGACTTTAATAGGCTCATAAGAGTTTGTAGATCTTAGATATTTTATTACAACAGTACTAAAAATTTTATTTAAAACACACCAATTTCTCTAATTATAAAAAAACAGCGAAAAACACTTTATTTCAATTTAGAATAAGTGTAAAATCACAGAAGTTACAGGAAGAGCTTTAGTGGCAAAGTGAATAAATACTAGTGACAGGTAAATTGGTAACTTACTGCTAAATACGTCATCTTTTCTATCTTTGCGCTTACGTATGGCTAACAACGAAGGTCAAACAGCAAATTTAAATAAAAGTACTGCAGATATTTAAATTACAAATAAAAAAAAAATAGGTTAAGGTAACTTATGCATCACTAATAAATATGTATTACTAGTATAAAAATAAATATGCATTGAAAATATTTCATATTCAATAGACAATTAAAAGTGTTTACGATCTAAAACATCAAAAAGTGCTAATTTGAACGTTCTAAAATAATTTCGTGTGTGAACTGGAGCAGGGTTAAATAATTTTCCTAAGAACATTTAGACAACAGTTTCAATATCACTGATAACTTGTATGCCATGTTTAGTAAAAATGAATTTAATCATATTCGCATCGCAATTTTGATAATCACAAATCGTCGAATTCGACCGTGAGGTTTTGAATTCGGTTTTCTGTTGTTCGAAGCTCGTGCAGCTTTGCGACGATGTCAACACGCCGAATTGATTCGGAATCTTACGTACCTCGTGATTATTACGAATCACTGTATGCTCGCCAGTTTTATCGGTCAGAATTTTTACGGCTTGCCCAGGATGACGAAAGTTACTATTATTGATGCTGTTTTTGATATCGGTTGCGTCACCAATCATTGACGAAACGTTATGTTCGGATGATATTGATGAGAGCGTTGTTGTGGTTGGTGATGATGCAGATGTTGTCATTATTGATTTAATGAATAAGTTATTATTGCATATGCTAATGCAGTGGTTATCTGTCGGACTTGGGGATTCCATTACCACATCTGTTGGCGAAGGGGTCAGGAGATTTAATATTGTGTTATAGGGGTAGATATACTTACTACGGTTCCACGAGAGCAGAAACAAAATTAAGAAAATTGTTAGTAACGGTTAGGTTCACCACATGCAGAAACCAACAAATTTCAATGTTTTATTATAAGTATACAGTTTTTACTTTCTTATACAAAATACAACTTCTAACCTTCCCTGAATCTAACTCTTTTACTTTCTTATACGCAGTATAAGTATTGTAATCATGAAAAAATTTCGATCGCGAGATTTTAACGGAAATATACGTTTTGACCTTCCCTGAATCGTTTCCGACTATTTTTGGAATGACGTCTGTATGTGTGTGTGTCTGTGTGTATGTTCTCTACAGCCTAAACGGTTGAAGCTAAAATTATGAAACTTTAAACTTAAGATTTGAAAATGCCTGGGGTGTGCACCTATTTTTGAAAAAAATATTGAAAGCGGAAGTGCCTGTTTACTTTAGTCATTTTTTGCAGTTTCTGCAATTACTCAAAAATGGTTACAGTTATAGAAAAATTGTATGAACAAAACTTAAAGGTATTTATATTCAGCACAACTTTTGTTCGAATTTTTTTTCCAAAAAGGGTACTGGTTTCAAAATAAATTTCTGCTTATTATATATTTTTACATAAATCGTATCATCAGCGCCTGTCAATTGTTTAACAAAATAGACTTAAATAATTTGAAGTTTGACATTTAATATGTATTCAAAGAAATATATTTAGTGTAAGAGCAATTCTAAAGGTTAGAACGAATATTATAAATTAGATAAATAATGAAACTACGATATGGTTTAACCCAACTGCGTATAAGAAAATTCGGTACATGACACTGCAGATGTTTTGACTAATGTGTTCGTGTGTGTATTTGAAAATTAAATAATAGGTATAAATATTACATTAAATAGTCTAGAAGGGACAAAATTTTATTTTGAAATCTATGAATTAAATAACTTTTAAATATCTATAAATCATTTATATTTTGTAACAATTAAAATATATAATTTCTTAGATAAGATAAAACTAATAAAAATGAAATGAGATAAATTATAAATGCGATATCAGATAAATAAATTATTTTTCTATTTTAGAAAATGTATGAAATTTGTGAATGTCTATTTGAATGCATGTGGTGAATTAGTAGAAAATCAAACTTACGTTTCATTTTCCTTAGCGCCATATAAACCATGCTCATGTATATAATCTATCACATTATCAGGAATTAAATATTTCACAGATTCTTCTCTTCGTAAGGCCCGTCGAATTTTTGTTGAACTTACTTCATTTGTAATCCATTCCGTTACAATTTGTATATTACCCTAACAAAAAAAAAGAAACAATTATGATTTATATATAATTATACAAAGAAAATAAAACTCACCATATATTTAGTTAAAACATCAGACTCATAAATAAACTTAAGCGGATTCGCTCCTTCTCTAGTAATCACAACTAATCCATGTTGTCCAACAATTGAATCAATCTACAATAAAATATTATTCATCAAACTATAATTAAAAATGATTTAATTTAACTTACATCTTCATCAGCCCATAAACCAGGAGTTCCAAACGATTCTAAAAGATCAGCCCCGCACAACAATTTCACTTGCACCGGTCCCAAACAACCATTTTTATTATTATTAGGTATCCACGATAACATATCATTATCAATTTCGTTTAAATTTGTATTGTTTAAAGATGCATTCATAGCATTCTAAAACATGACTCATTAAATATAATCAGATTGAATAACTTCCAAAACCTCACCTGATGGTGTTGAATAGTTGTTTTTGTGCGGCTCCAGCTCTCCTGATTGCATTCCCATTCGGATATTTTCACCCAATCCGTATTTTGCAGTGATAATTTCAACATTTGAAGCCGATGTTTTGCACTTACCAAGTCTTTTTTACCGTAACCGTCATGAACAGGTGAAATTAATCCACCGACAACTACGTAATTACCTACACGTTGCAAGTAATCTCGGGCGATTTCTGCAAATATTGTCAATAAACACACAAATGATTACATTTATTATATGTTTACCAAACATCCTCAAGTGCATGTTTGTTGGGGGATTAAATGACCCGCATGCTAGCAGCACAACTTTTATCGGCGACATTTTACACTGGATTAATGATTTAATATATTCTGGTTGATGTCTGTTCGAATTAATATCAATCAGAGTATTTTACGCATTACACTTTATTGTGACACACGAACACATCGAATCACAATGCGGCCATTTTATGACAGACAATGTTGCCAACAGTTTGGAAATTATCTTTTATTCGTGATCGAAATTATCGTTGGCAGCGCTAGTGGCGTTAATAAAAATGCCTGGCGTAATGACCAATGTATTTGACAGTAAAGATAGAGGCTATGATTGGACACACGAAAGCCTGCAAAGTGAAATATCTATAAAGTGAACTGATTTTCAAACGTTCTTTGCCAAAACGAATCGCTCTTGGAGTCAGAATCTTTTATTTTGTGTTCTTTATAAGTGTATTTTGATTGTAACTGTTGTTTACAAATTATTTGTGAATTATTCGAAGAATTTGCTTCGTAAGATATTTTGTTCCTTCGATATTTATAAATAAATGACAGCTGGCCATTAGCGGAACAAACAGCTGATTGGTACATTAATGCCCGGCGTAATTACCAATTTTTGTAGTACATCAGTTTCACCGCCAGAGAGCGAGTTGTTAATTTCGATCACGAATACGAATAGAGCAGTTCCAATACATAACTAACATCACCGGTTAGATAACACAACATGTCAGTATTTTATTCGTGATCGACACTAATAACTCGTTCTCTGGTGGTAAAACTAATGTACTACAAAAATACGAGTGAGTGGCGGCGTTCACGATTGAAGATATGTAAACATCAGAATATATATGCACATATGTCTAAAATTAAATAGTCGTACAATTTTTATAAAAATTTATTTGTGCATTCAATAAAAAAATTATAATACATTTGTAAAATAGAATGTCAAACATTTCGGACGGAATGTCGTTAAAAAAATATCTAAGCATATAATACATATGCTTTGGACGGACACTAACAATAACTAAAAAATAGCTTAATATGTAATAAAGGTAAACAATTTAAAAACTAATTTGTGTAGAATTAGATACAAATCTGTTGTAAAATTACTTTTGATATACAAAAATAGCCAATATATTTGTTATAATTGATATTAAAATGAAATGATTTAAGCTGATGCTATTGGCACTGCTACTATACCCATAATAACTGAAAACTTTAATATAACTTTCAGACTTAATCCAGGGATTTGTACCATCGTCAAAGTGCATTGGGCACTGATCACCTATTCAATTAAAATATGTATTATTATTTTATATATTTCAAACGAATTATTATACTTACGTTCTCTTTCATATTCTTGCATTTCAATAGCGACTGCAGCGCCTTCAGTATAATTCCATGAAGTTACATCTTGTTTCAAATCACAAAACGCTCCAATAGCTACATATAAGAAAATTAATTATTTCAATGAATTATGACATCTAACCATTTTATTAAGAAATTCTATATCTTAAAAAAGTTATTAAAATGAAAAATTCCTACCTTGCGACATTAAAACTCGATTCAAATCAGCTCGTTGGTAAACCCAACACCGGTATTTCGAGTACGGATCCAACTCGTCGTAAGTAATTAAATACGATTTCAAATTCTCCTTCCAATAACCGATACATTTCATTTTGTAATCCGGATCACTGTAAATATCCAACGGTCGGCCTAAATGATCCACGGACAAGCAATACGTTTCATCAACAGCAATTTCTTTTTGCTCAGTGTCACAAACGGACAAATCCGAGATGTTTTGTTTGCAATAAGTATTTGGACGCGGACTTAGGGTTATACCGCCCAGAATTCGAGTTTCAAATGGTATATCGCCGCGTTGTGTGAAGTTGAACTTTCCTGCGACAGGACATCGTACTGCAACCGGATATTTGGAGAGGAACAAATCGTACTTCCAGCGGCCTTTATTCGGGAACTGGACCCACGAGCAAACGGTATGGAAGTCATCTCGAATTACTGCTAATGCTTTACGGTAACGGATTACGTTGTGATGTTGAGGGACAAAGTCGAAACAGATGAAATCTTTTTGACTAGAATTACACAATATTATAAATTTTTCTACCAAAATATATTGGTGTTTAAATATTTAATTTCTAACGTAATATTTAATTCCATCCTCCTTTAATTCATACAACTATATAAGTTTATCTTTTTTTATCAAGTTTATATGAATGCGCTATAGTAATAATTACAATAATATTGTAAAAATATACAACTTTAAATGACTTACCATCCATCTACGGTTAATCTTGCCATCATAAATCGAGTATTCCTCTGTTCCCTACAAACGTAAATAGTTCTTCGATAACGGCCTTCATCCGGATACCATGTTTCGGTGATATGGGTTTCGTTGATGACAACATCGGCGTCAATATTGGCAGTGTTGATCCAACTGCCTGTGAAATTTTGTGGCAAACGACAACCAGGTTCTACCACTTCGGCTTTCACTGGTGTGATTCGTAAACGCTCCGGACTTTTTTCGGGAGTTTTTAGCGTATTACATTCAGCTGTTATCGACGCACCAATATACAAATCGTCGTCGCGATTTTTCAAAAAGCAACGATACTTTTCATCTTTACGTGACTCTTTTGTGTTTGAAACAGCGAAATAATGATTTTTATCGACGAACCAATCACCAAGGCAACTATATTCCACAACTATAAATTAAATATTATTTATGTTATTAACATTTCACAACAATTTCTAAAATATAATATAATTTTGTATTGATTTAACATCAAGCTTATGGATGTATCCCATATATTACATAATTATTTACAAGCTACAGGGAATAAAATAAAATTAAGATTTATATTTCCAAAGAAATTTAAATCGTTGAGAATTTCTAGTTTGTATTTGCCATTTTTTATTTAATAAATAACAATAACAAAGTAAGATTTACATTAGGTGAATATTGATAATTTTTTTATTGGAAATAAAGATATTCCTCAACTTACCCCCATCAAAAGTTCCCGTCATTCCTGAACATTTTTTATACGTTATGTTGAATTTTTGATTTGTAATTAAAAACTGAGTTCCAGCCGTTTGGCATGATTTAATATATGCATTTGGATTATTACATTCACCAGTAAATCGAAAACGATTCTTTACAAAAAAAAAACAAGTAATGAAATATCATTCATACATTAAATATGTGTATATAAATAAATAAAAATATATATTTCACAAACCTGATAAGCAAATTGCCATACACCTTCTAACGATGACCTACAATTAACAGGTACGTAATTCTCAGAGAACAAAGTTATAAGTTGCTGATCCGGATTCAAACCATGGCAAACCCTTTCAACAGTTGCCTCTTCACTGCTTCTCAAATTAATGCACGAGGCTATAGAGAAAATCCAAGTATTATAAACCTAAATGTTGCATTTGTTTTCAAACTCACTTTCAATTTTTTCCAAAACATTCACAGTCCGCACTAAAAATTTAACACACGTATAACAACCGTCGTTTCGTTTGAAAACCATCGTATAGTTCACGTGGAATTCATCCTTCATGTCCACGCAAAACCCTTTTCTTGTCATGGTTTCTGCGTTGATTTCCGTGAGCGTGTTTTTGCCATTTTCCCACGAAAACCACGAACCTCTTACAACAATTGGTATATTACATCCCGATACGAATACAGCTAACAAAAATAATGAATTAAACACATTGCATTTGCTAAATTTTCACATTTCACTTACAAAATGAAATAGTTATAACAGCACAAACTATAAAGCTACATAAACAATCAGATCTTGTTTTAAGATTCATCTTAACGAATAAAACACACTATTTGTAAACTAACATAATACATATATTAAATAGTTATCGTACGCATACAAAACATTAACAGAAAAATCTAAGGCACGCCCAGTTTAAAACCTACATAGCTGATTCATCTGAAAACAACTTGAAGTTGTAGAGAATGTAACAAAAAATATCCCTAGAATACAACGGCGGCTTAAACATTCACCGCTCAAATTCAAATTATTTTTTATGATTTAAACATTCTAACGACAATATTCTAAATAAAATTATCTTATAATTAGATAAATATTTGCTGTATCTTCCACTATGCTTTTTTATACGTATTTTTTTTTAAATATAGTACGAATTTCTATTAATTTAAGAAAATACAATTATTATTATGTTTTTTTTATAATATAATTTATGAAGATGAAATTAAAATTATATTTACTCTTAGCCATTTATTATTTATAGTTAATTTGATTAAATTTAAAATTCCATTTGGATAATATTTTAGCATAATATCTGCAGAAATGTTATTTTACGCGAATATAAATATACATTTTTATGGAAATCAAAATTTGTTAAAAAAAACTGTGCAGGATTTATCAAAAGTCTTTTATAGATATAAGAGATAGAATGAAGTCAATTCAAAATTTAATTAAAATCTAAATTTGATTTTTGAGATTGCCTTCATTTTACATTTAATTGTGTCAAGCAGAAGCATTACGTAATTAGGTCAAAGAGCCACAGTGTGAACATTTCGTTTTATATGTCAACATTGAAATTTTTCACTAAATAACAAAATATTATACGTTCAAAATATTGGTTTTCTTTACCAAAAAGAAATGCCATGTTTTTTATTATATTGACAAAAACATATTTATAAAATAATCAAGCAAAACGCTTCAGAATAATTTTATGTACAATTGTTTGTTAACAAAACATAATATTGGTAAATTTAGCGTTTAAATAAAATAATTCGAATGCATAGCCACGTTTGATTTCTAAGGGTTACTTAAATTTAAGTTGTAGTTTACTCATTAAACGGGTTTTTCCTGTTATACATTATCTCTCGCAAATGCGCAGTATTGTCCACAAATTAGGAAAATCTTTTTTTTATCGAAAATGTTTTGCTTTGCATGCGTGCACTGTAAAGCTAGTAGGAGGTGCTTAATAATATCAATGGCAGAGATTCGTTTGGAAGTGGAAGCCATAGATATTATACAATATATATTTACAAAAAATAAAAATGGAGTAAGAGATGCGGCAATTGCTTACTATGGCAATTTTTAATAAATATGCACTTTACATATTGTGGAAGTAATTTTCTCTGTTATATATTCAGAAGAGACACTTTTCTTATTGTCTCCTATGTTAATTTATCACCAACACTTATTGGTAATGTGCAGATTTTTAAATTGCGTATTTTATCATTTATAAGAAAATTAAATTATTTGACTGAAGAAATTACATTTATATCATTTGAAATTAGATAAATAGAGACCATCAATTGATATTTATTGCCATTAAATGGAATTGGAACCTTCACATAATGCCAATTTAACGCATTTATTCCCATTGAGACTTTGTATTAATTGTTTGCAATTAAAATTTCATAGTTCTCGTTTAGCTCGTGCCGACACAAGTAATTTGACAAATTTCTCTCACCAAACAAATGAGAATGAGTTGCTACAAATGAGCTTAGTTTCTGGTTAACCTGACCATTGCAACATGTAGGAAATCTGAGCTTATAACATTAGCTTACCACATAATGTAAAACAAAAAAACTAGATATAACATCTTTGTTTCGTCGGCTGTAAACTGGCAACTTTGATAATTTAACTACTGTATTCATAGCCAAGCGTTTAATTTTGAACCAAGACTAAACATGATTTAAATAAGTAATAATTTATACAATTAAATTAAGCTCAATAGTGTAATATAATAATAACAATTACAAGAAAAATTCAGAACAGTATTGACGTATGTGTATGAAATTATAAGTGGTTATATTACAATTCGCTTTTAAAATCGTCTGGAATGTTTGTTGCAGTATGTTTTTTTAATTGATGTTCGTTTTACATATATTAAAAATGTATATAACTCACAATACTACTGATTTATGGAGTTCAATTGTAAAGCGAAATGTTGTGGTCGATTTTTGTAAAAATTATGAAATGGTTTCAACAAAATATCCTATATATATAACGCATTTAAAATTCTAGTCACCTTAAAGTAGGAGGTTTCTATAGGTGCTTTTGAAAAACAACTTTAGGAAAAATGTTGACTAATATTTAAAATACACTTAGATTGAATATTCGTGTATCATATGACTTTTATCTGATTCTAAAGTAAGATTCAATTATTTTTTATAACTCCATCTCCATTTATGAAAATATCATTGGTAATGGTAGAATGGCGCGAGGTGGGGGCTAAAGACAGTGAACCAGTGAACGAACAAACAGCGGCAGCTGAGAGCGGGTGATGCATGGGTGCGGAGATTCCGGCGTTGCGAGCACAGTTTTCGGATCGATTCAGCGGGAGCAGGCAGCACAGGCATATCCCAGGCAGGCAACGCAACCACTGTGGACCTACGGACGATGTGTCCTGCCTATGTTCTTGGCGGCGTGATGCGGCGCAATACCCCGGACAGTAAGAAGGCCTGTCATCGGTCCCTGTCCGGTATTCCGGACGGACGTTCGCTAAGATCAAGGTGTATGACATATTTGGACAATGAGCAATAGCCCCTGGCTACCTTAGGTCTTAGACGCTATTGATGCATGCTTGCTCATTGTGCCAATCAAAGCGAGAACTAAACTGTAATTCTAAAGCAAATTGAACATGAAGTACCATTGAATGTATGAGCTTTGTGTGTTGATAGGCTCTAGTGGTATTTCAATGGTGGCTTTGTAACCAATTAATAGGAGAAAAATATTGGAAATATTAGAATAGTGGCAAAATCTGTCGTATTTGCACACTCAGAATTAAATATAATACTGAAGCTATTAATTTTTATTTTTAGTATATATTAAAGCAGATGAATTTTATTTTTAACTTTGTGCAAAAACAAGTTCTATGCCTCGTTTAAAAATCTCATCTCCGGCTTGACTGCTACACAAGCATGCCAAAATTTTATCGGAATATTAAAAATAATATACAAAATATTTTCAAAATATCTTTGTAATATACGCAAATATAGAACAAAATTTTGATTTTCATTAAAAATAAATCAATTTCACTTTAAATATACATTTACCGTTGAATCTACATAAGTGACAATTAATTTATTTAAAATAAATGTAAATATATACATATAAAGTAAATTCAATTTTCGTAGCATCAGCGTCACAAATAATCTTTACATTTCTTATTATGACAACTGGCAGCAACGAAAATGTTAAATCCGGATCAATAAGATAAAATTAAATAGTACTTGTCGGCGTCCGTTCAAGCGACCCTTCAACACATAATTGGTTCTGTAGTGCCGAAAGTGTCCTTTCACTACCTTGGCCGATTTCGGCTCGAGGATTGGGCCAAGATTTAAGAAGCAGCTAGGATAAAGACGCACTCGTAAAAAAGCTAAAGCATAATAAAAATATATTGTTAATTTATTTTACTTCTCAATGAAAAATGTATCTTTTGGTGGAGGCGTTTATTTTAAAATGAATATATTTAGTTTCAATTAAAATATTTATATTGATAAAATAATAAAACGACATTTTAATATCTGGGAATTTAATTTATTTTCAAAATGGTTCTCGTTTTGTAATAAACAAAGTAAACCTACACTTTTTTAAATGTATGAATTTATTTATTTTTCATATTTAGAGTACTACAGAACAAAACAATGTATAAACTTAAGCTGATCCATGAACAGTAAGGCAATTATTATTGGTTGTAATTACATTTGAATGTTATTATGTCTCGCGTGATGTAGCATACCGTATAGCAAGCATTGATCAGATGTAGTCACATAATTTGCTGAAATCTATTTCAATCAAATAAGATAATTTCCGTTGTACTTGCGTAAGTTGATAGAATGCTTTCATAATTTGACAAGATAACTCCATATCAAACTAAATTAAGCTTAGACAATATAAATACATACCGTTGCATCTTTTAGTAATATGATACTCTGAGAAAATGCATTTTTTTCCATTATACAGATTCGACATACTTATAATTAAAAATATTTGCTATATACCAAAGCCTTTAGGTGGAAGTTGTGTAAAATAAATGATGGTTTTTAAGTCAAACTGAAATATTTAATGTATTTACTCGATAAAGTTTCAAGTAGCAAAGTGTGTACACATATCCGCTCTATGTCCACTTGAGTCGTTTTCAATTCGATTTACTTTTCACAACCATTGCCATCGTTCTGCTCTGTTCCACTGCTACTACTGTTTGTAAAATTGTATTAGTTTCACTTCCGTACATAACCATAAGTTCTTCAGTAAACAAAGTAATAATTCCAAAAGGAATCATTTTTGTATTTACCCAACTAACCATCAAAAACTTCTGTTTCAAGGTTTACAGCATTACTAAATTCTATAGAATATACTGAACACTATTTTAATTTAAGTATTTAGTATTACTAGAAGATACGTCAGCTAGTTTAGTAATAACAAAATAGATTTATAATTTTCAAAAAAAAAATGGAAAGCGAACAAATATCATTGTTACTTTCTTAGTAGTAGTATAAGAAAGTGTTGTAATCATGAAAA
Organism: Nebria brevicollis; assembly: GCA_944738965.1. Lineage (NCBI taxonomy): Eukaryota > Metazoa > Arthropoda > Insecta > Coleoptera > Carabidae > Nebria > Nebria brevicollis. Next base: position 8,860,865 of record OX122902.1, read on the forward strand.
ATTTCAATCTCGAGATTTTAACGGAAATATATCTTTTGATTTTCCCTGAATTGAGTCTGACTATTTTTGAGATTACGCCTGTCTGTCTGTGTGTGTGTATGAGAGTTCGATCAATAAAACAAAATAGACTCAAATAAATTGGAATTTGTCATTTAATAATTATTGTAAGCAATATATTTAGGGAAAAAGTGTTTCAAATGTTAGTAAATTAAATAAATTAGTAAAATTTAAAAAAGTTCAGTGTATGACATTGCAGATATTTGTATTTATATTTTCCGCGTATTTTCCTTAGGAAAACCGTAAAAAATGCAACACAAAATGTATGGAAGTTAAAAGCACTGTTTAATAATATCTATGGGAAAGCAATGCGGGTTCGCCGTGGCGGTTGTACTCCCGAATGCCAACGATACCACTTCGGAAATTTTGTTAAAACTAATTCTATAAAAAATAGATTAATAATCGCAGTTCTAATATGTGTTTTCGTGTTAAATGTTTAATAATATAATGATAAGTGGTATACCATAACATTTATGGTGCGATCTGGCTGAATAAATTCGATTGCATTTCCATTTAAAACTCTGTGCTAGTAATAGAAAAAATCCTAGCATTTTATTACTGATATAGGTAAATTGTATTTATATTTTCCTTGTATTTGTTTTCGAAAAATGTAACAAATACAACACAAAAATGTATTTAAGTTAAAATCACTGTTTAATTATATCTATGGTAAAGCAATGTGGGTTGGCCGTGGCGGTTATTTACACGGCACCACTTCGAAGTACTAAATTTTTGTTAAAACTACTTCTATAAAACATCTGCAGTGTCATGCACTGAACTTTCTTATACGTATTTGGGTTAGACCACATCGTAGTTTCATTATTTTTCAAATTTATAATATTTGTTCTAACCTTTGGATCACTTTTACACTAGCGTGAATAGCCCTAGCGGCTGATACGCCTTCAATTTCCGGTACCGTTTGGGAATAAAAGTTTCAAATAAAAGTTGTACAAAATGCTGATATCTATAATTTTTATTGTAACAATATTTCTGTAACTGCAACTATTTTTGAGTAATTGCAGAAACCGCAAAAAATTATTAGAGTAAACATGCACTTCCGGTCGGAATATTGTTTTCAAAAATAGGAGGTGCACATGCGAGCCATATACAAATCTTAAGTATAAAGTTTCATAATTTTACCTATAGCCGTTTAGGCTGTAGAGCGCATACACACACACAGACAGACCTCATTCCAAAAATAGTTGGAATCGATTCAGGTAAGGTCAAAACGTATATTTTCGTTGAAATCTCGAGATGGAAATTTTTCATTATTACAATACTTACTTATACTGCGTATAAGAAAGTAAAAACGGGTTAATAATCGCAGTTCTAAGATCTGTTTTGGTATTAAAAGTTAACTAATACACCATTTGCGGGTTGTAAGTCCATTTTAGAGTTAAACAATAAATGATACCCGTAATCAAAATTATCTAATTAATATAGCAATTTGTCATTTATGACATCAAACGTATAAATTTGTAATGGCTAGTATTATGCAACATTGTTGTCCGATTATCATGATAAGGGTTTTGATAGTTCGACATTATATGACTGAATGGACCAATTGATTGACGTTTATTAAACTATCATACAACTAACTACAGTCACAATATTACTATTACGAGTATATAAAACATTTCTCGTAACTGGTACACTTTTTGAAAAGTTAAGCGAAATAATAATATCTGTAATTGTAATTGTAACTATTTTTGACAGACGCCGTTCCAAAAATAGTTAAATTCGGTGCAGGAAAAGTTAAAAGATGTGTTTTCGTTTTGTCATGGTTACAATACTTACTTATTGCATTGTATAAGTAAGTAATAAAAGTGTAGCTATATATTTGATGTTCCGCGGCTTCCTCTATTATATTATAATTATATTCGTATGAAGCATGTGCCCGTTGCTTTGATCTAATAATTTGATTTGATTTCAAAGATAATTACATTAAAAACGAGAGCGCGCGCGGATTTGTTGAATTAATTATTAGGTATATACGTTGACGTACTTGCAACTTGTCATAAAGCATTGTGTAGTGGGGTCCTTATACTGAAATTAGACCACATAATAATTTTATCGTTTTATTTAACTGCTTTTTATATCAGTCTGAAATGTACAGAACTATTTTTAAATTATCAACAATATGTATGATTCATGCGTTTGCCTTGGACAAATATATAAATACATAAATTTTTTGTATTCTTATTATTAGTATATAATGTAGAAATATATTTTAAAACGTAATATTTTCACTTTTCAAATTGGTTCCTAATATATCGTACTAATATACTGTATTGTAAGAATTACCCACAGTGAAAATTACTTAAAATTAATTGCCGCAATAGATTTTATTGGTGAGAAATGAAATGAAATGGGTATAAAGAGAAATAAATCATTTTCTAAATAAATAATCTAAATCCATTACTTTTTCGTCTTCATAACCATTATAATTCTTAAAATGGCAACATGGCGTTAATTCTCATATTCGTGCGACATGTGTGCCAAATGTCATCCGTTCCCTCTCAGATCCCTTCGAAGCGAACGCAATCACATCACACACTGCTGTTCCACTCCAATTTATTTTTACACCCAAATGACGACTTTCTAGTCGAGCAGAAATAGACCACATACTAATGATTATTTATTTTTACTTCTGTCTGATCTTATAATCGTCACAAACATAATTGCAAATTGAAATAAATGATTGAGCAAATATTATCCGATCTACCTATAATGATATTACAGCTTGTTTTTATGTTAAGTTTCATATACAAGTATAACCTTTTCAGTTTACCCTTGTTTTGTAAAACATATATAAGTACGATGTAATCCTAACAAGCAAAAATGTGAATCAAAATGTAACACAGACAAGAACACAATGTTTTAAGAATACAAAGCTTTATTCACCCTTACACAGATATACACTTCCCTTGTGAGTAGGAGTTCTGACAAAACCATAATATTTATATATAATATATATTTTTTACTATATATATGATTAGTTCTTATATTTATTTTAAAAGAATCTGGATTTGTTGTTAAGAATATAATTTTGTCTCATTTAATTTGTAAATATTTGAAGTAAATCATTTCGAAAAAGGCAGAATTCTTCAAAAATTTTTTAAAAAATTTGAAGCTGATATTGTACAGAGAGTTTTCTTTATTCAATATCGCCATACATAATTGAAGATTCTTGTTCGTAATAGTAAATGAATCCAGGTATTTGATATCATTGAGTATTTTTATAGCTAGCGTGCCTACATTGGAAAGAGTCGTTCGTAAAGTTGGAGCGCACAATGGACGTATAAACGTATGAAGCACGCTCGATCTGTTTCGAATTTGATTTGGATTAGATTTCGATGAAACAATCGGTTCTCTTTTTTCCCGACGTGAAATGCGTACAGCCAATCAGGATATAGGATATACGTTCTGTCGTAAAATTGAGCCGCATATAACTGATTATTATTTTATATCGCTAAAAGAAAACTGCTCATTTTTGGTTTCAGACGAAAAGTTGCAAATACACAGGAGGAAAAATAAATGTAACGAAAAACAGATGCATTACTAACTTAATACTCCTTTTATGTTTTATAATAGAAAGGAAAATGGTAATGTTCCAACTTCATGTTTTATTCAGGATCTCTTTTCAGTTTTATTTTTCAGTAACTTTAAAATGTTCTACAGTTTATTTGTGGTTCTTAGTTTATTAATAATTTCTTACTTAATTTGTCATTGCATTTATAAATTACGTTACACAGATACGTACTCTTGTTGATTTGATTTACTTTTGGGACATTGTATAATCGGTAGTCTCTGTCAGGTATCTTTCTAAACTGCTTAGCCATTAAAGTAATAGGAAGAAATTGATTTTATCAATCTTCAACCCAAATAAACCTTGGTAACCCAATAAATATTCGATCAATATTAAGCATAATTGAATTGATCAAATAGTAAGCGGAGAAAAAGTAAGATCGTACAGCATATACAGAGAAAAAATGAAAATTTAAAATAGTTTGAATTAACACAGTATTTTGTTATTTTGACTAAAAATTGTTTTTGGCACAAATTTAAATTATTTTATTTTATTAATAAGAACAATATATAGAGAATTTTTACTCCATTCACTGCAAATGATATTAAAGTAAATCCCTCTTTTGATTCCTCTTCCATGATGTTAGCTTTATCCATATCAGTAATATTTAACTTTGAAACTGAAAAAACAAAACTTTCTGAAGTTTTAATTAATTCTAATGTTTCTTTTATTTTATAATATTGTTTTATATTATATATAATGCATATTATATTTATTCCGAGAAAGAATTTGTATTTTCAATGTACTTTCGTCAGCCCTATACATTCTTAAAGTGATCCTATTATTCCATCTGTTTGCAATAAGATCAAATTATATCTTTAAAATTATATTAAGTATACTCCAAAAACCGAATAAATAATGTTATCATGATAAGTTTTTTTTGAAATCCTACAAATTCTCTGAACAAGAAAGTATTTGAGCATTTTAAGAGCTTCATTGATGGTATCAGATAAGTCATTTAATCGGCAAATAACATTCGATATATGCGCATAACAGACAATATAACCTGTAACTATTGTGTGGTTCATGAACCAACGTAATAATTATATCACAGTGGGTTGATAATGAAATATGAGTATGACGCTCTCTACTCTATGCCAATGGGAAACAAAAAGACGTGACCAACTGGAATTTGCAATTAGCGTTAAACAAATGACAGTCTACGGTGTTGGACATAAACCCACAATACAGAAATTTCAAACTCACAATTTATTCATGCAATCATAAATAATCCAAAGTTATCAAACAACCAATAAGTGTATTAAACTAGGAGATACATTTTAATCAAAAGTATTTCACTACTAATATCCAGAATTACCTAATTATAATTTGGGTTCGTAGAGTAAAGTTTGAAATAATCAAAACATAAACAAATAATTGGAGATGCACATGTCAATCATATACAAGTCTTAAGTATAAAGTTTCATAATTTCACTTCCAACAGTTTTTACTGTAGAGCGTTCACAGACACAAAAGACAGATGATAGACAGACAGACAGACAGAGAGATTGACAGATTGAGAGATAGACAGACAGACCAACAGATAAACAGACAGACACACACACACAGACGTTATGCCGCAAATAGTCAGACTTGACTTAGGGAAGGTTAAAAGGTGAATCAATATGCATTCAAATATATATTTTATATAATGTTTTTTAATCTAATAGCTTAGGTAAAAACCTCTGGTTATTCTTATTTATTTTAATTGTGTATTTATAGTGTTTTAAATTTATGTGTTCCTCGAAACAAAAGAATGATTGTGTTTTTGAAACAATATTATTTAATTTCAAAATAATTGTGATTTATTATTTGTTTACGAACATTAGTTCTATTCTGTAAAAACTTTATATAACATCATTGTCTTCAACAAATAAAAAATAAGTTTTTTGTAATTCGTATAAGATTAAAAAGATTTTATGATGTTCAAAAATTGATTTATTGATTAAGCAAGTTGAAATAATGTGTTGTTATTTCTACAAAACAATTTTATGTCAATATAACTTCTAACATCATATAATACAGAAAATAAATGTCAAACAATTACATTTCGTTCGTTTGCAGCGTTAAACAATCAAAGTTGATTTTCTAACGCTCTTGTTTTTTTCTTGCTGTTGGTTGGTACAGTATTTTAAATCATATCACGCGGTGACAAACAAAATAAAACAGTTGGTTGAAAGAGTGGAATCACGCACACACGTAAAGCTATACAAAGCATCTGCAGCATTTTTCACTGAACTTCTCTCTATTTTTTCAGAATTTTATTAAAATTCACTCAGAAACACACACAGACGTCATGTCGAAAATAGTCAGACTCGACTGAGTGAAGTTCAAAAGAAGCTTTTACGCTAAATACTATATTTCTTTATATACATTCGCATAAAAATGTAAAAAGAAGAATTACCACGCTAGCAACACCATAAAATTTATACCTAACACGGAAAACTGTCAGCTCTATGGTTTGTGATAGGTTCCAGCAGAGCTACATGGTGATACAATCTAGTGGCGATAATTTTTAACTGTCAAAAAGGGTAAAAGATTAATGCCAGTTTGCAAGGATGTGATGTGCTGTGATACAAGCCAAAATGAAATAGGAAGTAAATAAAACAATATGACACATCAAAACATTCTTGTCTTGTCTTCTATAGTGAGGGGTTTTCTTTGATACTTCAATACACGAAACTTTCAAAATCCTGTATATCTTTCTTGCTGTGTATGTATAAAGGAATAAATAAAGAAATTCAATTCTCCGTTGATACTAATAATTTTTCTCAAATTCTAGACAGTTAAAATTATTTAATTGCGGATATCAATAATATTTTATTTATAAACATTTATCAATAATCGTAAATATTTTCATATGCATTAATTTACATTTTGTTACATGAATTATAATAAAAAAAATAATAATCGAAGCTCACTACATCTAGTTTAATTACATATACATATATATATATTTTTTGCTTTATTTATGTTAGTAAAAACCTATAGTAATAACACCACCTTACGAAATTTCAATGCATGCAAATATTTACGAGAAAAAACGTAATCTGCTTAAGTGAAAATATATCCTGTAATCTGTCGAAAAAAAAAAAGTTTGAGTACTGAATAAATTTCATCAAAAGTTAAATAAAGTTTTGTATGGCTGATACAGTTATATTCTTTTGACAGCATACTTAAATTAATTTCACAGTAATCAATACATTTAATTCTAATAAAATTATTTCATATTCAATATGTATTAATATTATATCTGTTAGGCGATAATAATAACTGTCATTTGATTGGCACTGTGGAAATGTCTAGTGATTCTGCTACTGTTAAGTTTGGCAGATTATACGGAGTAATTTACTTGACATTTGATTTATTGGTAAAATATTTGAAATATGTGTAAACAATGACTGACACGACGTACGTTTCATTACATACAAGTTAAATGATGTAATTACTTACAACTACCCTAGAATTAGGTAAACAGTTTAGAACAAGATTACAGACAACCCTCCGGTACTTTGTAACAGAATCTTAATTGTACATATGGTATTTTAAAATAAATCTAATAAATATTGATTGCGCTAATACTTGAATTTCATCGTATGTGCTTTAGTAGAATATAACCAATCCTCATATACAAAACTGTAAAAACTAAAGGGACCCGACTGCATCATTAATTTTAAATGTGACCACAAGGTCTCATTAAATATAATTTCCCCATCCGTCATAAAAAATTAAGTACAATATACTTTGATTAAACTTTAATGATGTGAAAAAATCGCTATGTACATTTTATATATATATGTAAACTATTGGTTTTATTCATGAACGAGTATTCAATGAAATTTTATTTAACCTTATACAAAGTATATCGTGTTGCTTCTTATAAGCTTAATTAGTTTCATTTCAAAATAATAATTGATAATTATTGCGATAAAAATAATAATGGAAAATTGTGCGCTACATGATTTTCATTAAAACTAATCTTATACGCCCTTATTCATAAAAATATAAACCTATACTAAAGTAATACTAAATTTCCATTCTCTTTTAATGCATAAGATTGTTTTATCAAGTTTAGTCTAATAAAACGGTTGTCTATGAATACGATAGATAAAGTTTTAGCAAATGTTTATTGTTTTTTATTTAATAAGTTGATAGACATTATTTGAAACTATTTTAATAAAAATACAAATAAACTTAATCAATCTGATTCAACTTTCATCATAAGAATGCCTGTCATGAAACAATCAGTGGACATGTCAAAAGAAATTTCTTTTTATTAAAAAAAATCGTTCTAACGTTAAAACGATGACTTTGTGTTTGGTAGCCTCGACATACGCCTATTCAATCCTTGCCAAAAGCCTTCGCGAGTGCTTAAAAAAGGTATAAGCACTGCTGGCTCTGGAATAGAGAATCACTCGATTTTTCTTTCACGTGTTCGTGCGGTGAAATTTATTGACACGTCCTGGCTCAGCTTCCACACATGACATGTCACTTACATTAATCCATCAGAGTAAAAAGTTTTCTAAATACCTATACATTCTATACCGACTTCCTCTCCTACCCATCCTGTTTGTGTGATCTGTTACATACGCTGATTGACAGCTGTTATGCTTCACACTCTGTGCCCTACATTATATTTACTCTCGTGTTATGGCAAAATTTCAAACATTTACCTACCTATTTACTAATCTGTATTTTTACTTTCTTATGCGCAGTATAAGTAAGTATTGTAACCATGAAAAATTTCGATCTCGAGATTTTAACAGAAATATACGTTTTGACCTTCCCTGAATCGATTCCAACTATTTTTAGAATGACGTCCATCTGTGTGTGTGTGTGTGTGTGTGTGTGTGTGTGTGTGTGTGTGTGTGTGTGTGTGTGTGTGTGTGTGTATGTGAGCGCTCTACAGGAAAAATTATTAAATTTTAAACTTAAGATTTGTATGTGCCTGGCAAGAAAACCTCTTATTTTTGAAAACAATATGCCGACCGGAAGTGTATGTTTACTCTAGTCATTTTTTGCAATTACTCAAAAATAGTTGCAGTTACAGATAAATTATTACAACAAAAATTATAGATATCTGCATTTTGTACAACTTTTATTTGAAATTTGTTTCCCAAACAGTACCGGAAAAAATAAAATGGCGCCTGTCAATTGTTTAACAAAATAGACTAAAATAATTTGAAGTTTTGACGTTTTATATTTATTCTATGAAATATATTTACTGTAAAAGCGATCTAAAGGTTAGAACAAATATTATGAATTAGAAAAATAATGTAACTACGATATGGTTTAACCCATATGCGTATAAGAAAGTTCGGTGCATGACACTGCAGATGTTTATTATTGTTAAAAGTATAAGTAAAAATCCATGAGCTTTTATTGAAATATTTACATCAACTTTTCTGTCACTGACTTTTATTATTATTATTTTACTTTGTAATTTTTATATGATTACTTAAACGAAAAAAAATGATTTTAAATTAATATTTAACGTAAATATTTCCGATAAGTGACATAATTTTCCTCAAGTTACTGGCGTCAAAAACGTTCATATTTCACTCAACTATTTACGATAAGCTGCAACATAATATTTCAACATGTTTTGCTTCTCAAATGAAAATATAGTGATTTTGTTATAAATGAGGGCAATGTTATTATTTAAACTATCGATCGATATGACTTCTCGCAGAAGTATTTACTACAGTCCAGTAAATTTTGTACCTACGTTATTTATATAAAATACCAGTAATATATACATATTTATGAAGTTTGTGAGAAATAAATATGTAGCACATAAGCTTAAACAATAGAGTTTTGCTTAGCGATAACCACTCACGTAGACATGTATGTATGTACATGCAAACGAGTGGACGCCTGCCGCGTCGGTGTACTGTGCATGCTGGTTCACCTGCAAGGATAACGTTACACGTCGACGGATAATTGTAACAAAAGCCGTGCGTGTGAATGATCACACACACATGTAAACGTATGTTGTGGACGATGGTATGTTTCAGTACGGTTGTGGATTGATGCATGCTCCGCTAGCTTGACTGCAACAGCTATCTTTAATGTGTTTGAACATACACCAATTATTGCTATATAGTAATATCTCAAAGTGTTAGCTATAATAGAGACGGTGTTCAAATGTTCTGTTAATTATATTATAATTAGTGAATCTGTATTTTCATGACTGTTAACAAAGATTCCTAGTACTTTGTCCAATTTTTGATAAATTTGTTTATCAATAAATAGTCGCTACATTAAGCTCACAAGCGTTAGCAAATAATAATAACATATTTTTACAAATATATTTTTTAAGTCTGTATAAGTCTAAATATAACTTGCGATCTGTAATACACTCTTAAGCTATGTAGGTAAAAAATAAAATATCAATAAAAGATATAACAAATTCACTTGATTTTGTAAGGCTACTGTAATTGTGTTATTTTGCCGGCTAACGCAAACATTCATAGTAATCAGGTTTTCTATCACACTAGCACGTAAGCTATCACAACAGTAAAAAATGTTGCTTGATAAAAATTCCAAGTTTAAAAAACGCTCAAATTAACCAGCTTTTGCTTTACCAATAATGACAGAGCCCGCCAGGCTATCGGATTTAAATTGCTAATATATTAAATTTGATTAAAATCGTTTTCTGGAGAAATGGAGCGACATATTTATACTCTAAAATATTACGCTTTTGTAATATTTTTAAAAACATGCATTTTTCCTAACATATAATTTTTATATTTATACTGATTCGCTAAAAACCCTGAAGGTACACAATCAAAATTGGTGTCTTTTAAATAGACAGTTGAAATTCATACAATTTTACTAAAATTACATAAGTATTTATACAACTGTACAATTTACTTTTAAGGTGTACTTAAAATGCGATAATGTGAAACAAATTTCTGCTACCATTTTTTAAATCTATTATTACAAACATCCACCTGTATACTTAATTTTAATTTAGTATTTATTTAGATATGTTATATAAATTTACAAAATTTTAGTAATAAAGAAAAACTCTTATAATAATGCTTAGTTATCTGTAATCTTCTTTGACCTACCAAAGAAAAGGACTCTTAGGGATACTTGATTTTGATGACATTTATGTAACTAAGGGCGATTTTATTTAAAATGAAAGTCCTAAAGCATTTATCTAATTTTTTGATAAACAATATTTTCCACACCATATAAAGCAACCAGGTTCGCTATTTTGTATGGCGGTCTATCGTCTTTTTCTAGTTTTCATAATACATCGCTGAATGCATTATGATTTTAATGGCTGAGTGAAGTAGAAAAGAAAATACATTCATGTAATTTGAATGATAAGTACGATAATGTATACACGTTGAATGCAACAAGGGTTAATGTCAGATTTATGAACTGAGAAAACATATTTGTGAAATGTATCTCAACCATTGCAATTGCATGGTTAATGATAAGAAAGTCGTCATTTTATTTTGTTTTTTTCAAAAATTTCACTTAAATTATTAATGTATCTGGTAATGTTGCTCAACAATAAAATAATAAATTTTTTATCATATTTTTTTAATAAATAAAATAATTATTTCTGAAATGTTTTAGTTCAGAAGCTGTTTTTATTGTCATAAAATAATAATCACTTCGATTTTCATATTTTTTTAAATAAAACATTTTATGGTTTAAATCTCAACAATAGTATGTTTATTAGATTGTATCTTGTAAACAACTCCAATTTGATTTATGATTTTATATTTATAATCTAAAGATATAAATTATTCACTGTTCATTTTTGGAAATATTATAATGAAGAAGTTATTTTTTACAAGATAAAATTTAATTTATAAGAGAATTTATAAGATCTTTTTGGTTTTTGAATAACATAATAATTAACAGTGGCTTGGTTTTCGGTTGAGTGAGTCAGAAATTAAATTTGAACACACAATCAGTCTGAAGCTTGTTTTTATTATTTATAAAAAAAAATTAATTTAAAAATGTTCAAAAAACAAATATTTGCTTCTGTTTAGAATAAATAACTAAATTGCTACATACATATTTTAATATTGATGATAGGTAAAGCTGAACTGAGCAACAGTGAGAAAAAGTGTTCGGTAAATAAGCGTCTTATTTTTGCAGATTTTTAAAAGTGTATCTAAATTTAGAATATGTGTGTAAAATGTATCATCAAATTGGATCAATAATATAATATTTTATTAATAAAAATTACAAATCAATAACAAATTAAGTTAAACCATAAGAGCATAGTTGTGTATATTTGATCAATCCTCAATAGTAGTGTTAATCAAGTCATGGTAGCTTTAGAAACAATAAAATGATAAAAATCTTATTACGCCTTTCATTTGGAAGCTGCGTGAGCTCAAACTGGAAGCAGATCTCATTTACTGAACATGCTAACCCATAATATACACTATCTCACACAATTCTATACGCATAATTTGATAGTGAGCAAATCCGGCCGGTACCGCGGTATGAGCGCGCGAGTCTGGCGCACGTTCGCCGGCAGTAGCGACGCGTACACCGCGCGGTCTGGTCTACAGCTACCTACACACTCACATCAGACAGATCGCGACACCGACAGAGTATACCCTCTAAGCGCGTATATTGGCGGTCGACGGCGACGGCTCTCCGGTCTTTCAGTTTAAACATTTTCGCGCTCTCAATTCCGGGAGCATTTAGTCAGTGTTTCGAGTTTCAAGTTATTGTTAGTTCGGTTCTGATTTGTGCTGGTGTAATTTTATTACTGTGTGACAGTTTTGCAATCCTATTGCGGCAATTGATGGTGTTCTACTCGGCGAAATGCGGACTCATTTCATTTTTAGTGAACTAATACAGAAACAGGTAAGATTGAAAAATTCACTAAGCGAATGCTATGGAAAATTGTGCTTTTATGTTTAAGAGTTGATTTTAAACTTTTATAGAGTTTTCATTTGTGTGAAAGTTGTTCTTTTTCGAATTGTCACGAAATATTAAAATTTAATCAGTCTGGCAATATAATAAAATAAGTTTTAGGATGAATGTGGTTTGTTTATGACACTTTGTTTCTCAGTAGCATGACAATTGTTATGTGGGAAATTATGAGACCGCAATTGCACGACGGTAATTACTATAAAGAAACTAGCTTAAGCTTTTATATCAGATTTGCTCTGAAATATATACTTATGCTTATTTAGGACATTGGGAAAAAATATTTTTAGATTGAAAACTTTAGTTTGATTGTGGGATAATTTTGTTTGCGGTAGATAAGATATAAATCCCATATAAATAAACATAAATTTAAAGAGAATGCAGTTAATATGAATAAAAAATTATAGTAATTTAATAAATCAGAATCAATATTATGAATCACTTTATCGTTGCATAATTTTACCTTCAACAATTTAGGCAGTAAAGCTCTCTCTCTCTCTTTCTCTCACACACGCGCACGCACAAATAGACACGCACGCACAGACAGACAGATACACACATACACACACATGATTTATGATTACAATACTTATTACTTCGTATATGAAAGTAAAAATATAACATTGTTTATTGTTGTTTACAAAATATAAGTACACCGTAAAAGTAAACTGTACAATTATATAAATACTTATGTAATTTAGGTAAAATTATAAGAATGTGAAGTGTTATTTAAATAGATACCAATTTTGTTGTTTTTAAAATATTACAAAAACGTTATTTTTTTAAGTTTTTGCACTGATGACATGTACGATTATTGCTTATCTTACAATCTATTACTATTAAAACTTATTTTACATGCATTAAACAATTCTGCTGTGAGAGTCATTTATGGCATATAACAAATTTTTAATATAAAAGCATCAGAGCAAATATTGCCCCTTAATTACTATCATTATTCCCGTATCTAGTTAGTATTGTTTGTATAATTTCACGACAACGTTAAAATGAGCAATCAGTTTTATCATTTTAGAAATTACTGTGATGGGTTCAATTATATAGTCGCAAAAGTCTTATCATTATAGCAATCATAAAATAGTTAAAATTCCAAAAATTGTTTAATTTATTTAAGGGTCAGGTCAATATTTTAATGACTGAATTATTATTTATATTGCATATATGCATTAATTAAGCTATTTTTATGAATATACGCTTTATGTAGTAAAAGTAATTTCTCAGTTATGATAAATTTCGAGCCTTAATACTTTTAAATTCTTGCGAATAATTTCTCATTTTCAGTAATATCAGGCTTACATAAATTGTGGTGGTTATCAAATGATTTAGTTGCTCTCATTACATTACTATGACGGTTTGCGGATTCAATCAATTACAACGGAATTTAAATGACTAAATTATTACTAAAATTCATACAATTTAACTTAATTGTAAGTTTATTAGTTTTAGTAAAAAATTCTAAAATAATTTATTAATAAAAGTAACAACATTCAACTTTTGTTATTCCTAAATAATATTCAAGCAAATATGATATATAATTCAGGCAAATAGATCTTTCCGTATAGATCTTTAATATAGGATCTTTAATAATATCGGGTAAAATTTTAAATATTTTTAAAAATATTTAATTATGTTACAGTGCTTCCGGTACTCTTTATTTTAGATATAATGACTATCTATTGTATGTACGCTTCAATACACGCATCCAAATATATAGCAGCGTATATCGTTCGGTATGTTTATAACAATTATTTCAATAAAAATACCTTCAAGCTTTTCTTTGCAAAAAATCTCAGTAATCATTACCTTAAAAATATTAGACTTATTATTTGTCTATTACATACTAAAATGTCAATAGCTCGAGTAAAAATATAAGTTCGTAATATAACACAGGTAATTATTACACATTCTCAAAAATATAGTTGCATTATTTTCGTCATTTTAAATAATGGTATCTGGTAGTTCAATATAATAAAAGTGCTAAATCAAATATAAACCTGTTATAGTTTATTTACTTTTAAACTTAAGTCAATGTTTATAAAATAATTTAAATTTGATACTTTGCATTTTAATCATGTATCCATTCATCATTTACTATATGGTTAATGAAATCGTTGAACATGCAAATACGAATAAAAATTTAAATAATTTGGTAATAAATAAAGATAATTAAACGCTCAGTATAGGTATAATTTGAAAAATTACTATGACCGGTCCTTAATTGATAGTTACTCTCACGTCATCAATGTTTAATATTCGTGTTGACAGCAAATTATTTTTATGCAAAGCTCATATGCAATATTTTAAACTCCATCATTAGCGTTTTTAGATATTTATTAATTAAGTATTAAGTACAATAAATTGATATTTGAAATAGTTAGTGGTTTGATTTACAAATATTTTGCTTGTTTCATTTTCAATCATAAAAGTTTATGGCGTTATATAATGTTTAGTAATTTTCTTTCTGTAGTCACAAAATATTATAGTAATTACTAAAATTTAGTTACCGCAATAGACTTTTATCAGCGAAAAATGAAACAATCAAATTCTTATTTATGATAACAATTGTTCTATAAGTGTGTAATATGTCAAGTATGTGGTGATACAATGGTTTGTAAACGTAAAACCATTTAGTCGAAATAGCATTATAACGTGACGAATAATGTCACATATAGTCTACTTTATAGTATGTCACACTAGTATATCGCCAAAACGAACGAAATATAAATTGTGAATTAAAATTGCGAAACCTAGTTAACTTGAGCCTGGTTTGTGGTTAACCAATTACGATTTTACATACCCATCCCAGTTTTTAATTTCAACAAAATAATCCTATATAAATCAGTGAATTAGCAAAATCAATATTGACAGTGCGAATATTAAATCAAAATGAAAATCTAATTTTGTTTCTAACTAATAAATGATTAATATGCGATTAGCAATGAATGTAAGTTATATGTTCTAATTTAGTTTGTATTACGTGTACATTACACGAAAATTAAAACAACATTAGGTTAACGTTATTTGTTCAACGAATGCCCAAGTTTCAGTTCGTGTTGCAAAAAATAAAAATAATTTCCACGACGACCTAAGACACATGAGGTGACGTAAGACAGACATAACTATAGTTCCTAGCGCCGTTCGGGGGATATGAATGCCGTTCGTGTTGTTGAATTCAATTGGGAATAGCGTATACGCTTCACATATATGTATATAGCGCCATAGAATTTAATGCTTTCGCATTTTGTTTTTTTTTTGTGTGTGAAAGATGTGTTATGTCGTTTTAGATTTGGTATTGTTTCTTTTCTTGTACTTCAAGTTACAAATGTCAAAACTATTATAACCGAAACCAGTAGCAAAATTACTTTTTGCTTAAAAAAATTTCCTAAAGCTTGTGCAAAAAGTCGCCAATTTGTTTCGCATGTTTTGATTGCTTTAAATGCAATATGCACAACTGAACAAAATATAAATAATAAAAACATATGCTACATTTATTTCGTATTATTTCTGTTACTGACGGCCAAGAATATAAGTTTGCTTTAAAAGTGGTTTCCAGAAAAATATAATTGAATTTATATATGAACATTAAATACTCAAATTCTTAATATCTTGTAATTAGAATTATGTTGGTTTACATATACATATGTATTCGTTTCAAGTTGGTGTAGAAACCAAAATACGCCATGTATGTTTAAATATTCTGCATTGAAGTTTTAGCGGAGAAATTAATTATATAGTCGCGTGTCTGTAATAACATCGGCTTAGATTTATTTGATTAAAATTCAATTTGTTCTCTCCAAATACGAAAATGAAAATGTTTCATAAACCTTCTTTAGTGTATTAGCTTGGTTGTAAGATCAAATTTTGTGACCTCGTCTTCTATGGAAGAACATGATAGATTTTAATCAAATTTGGAAGACATCAAATTAGCACCTGCTATGTGCTGTTGGAAATTTATATTTCCGGAGCTACAAAGATTGGACGCCAGTTATTGATTTTTCTAAATTTCGACTAACTTTAATTAAAATAAAATAAATAAATATATCTCCTGGCTTCATTCCCATTACAAATATGTTTTAAATAGTTTTTGATCTGTAAAATCAATTATAATATGTACAAATTATAATACATGAACAAATTTATTTGCTTCGCGAGAATTTATTATTCAAATATTTCTGAATTAAATACAAAGTGTAGTAAGCATTAGTGCAGTTAATGTTTTAATGTACGCATTAGACTCTTTGGGGTGAATGTAGGACTACAAGGTTGGGGCCTCAGGCTAGAGGTCCCTAAAGTGCACAATTTTTCGTAATTAAAAAAACAAATATTTATGGATTTTATTCATACAGGCCTTACATTTATGATTGACCGGGGCCCCATTTCATGTGTCGAAGGCTCTAAATGTATGTTCCGAATGTGCATGTAGTAACAAATAAATGCGCACTATTATTATATATTTACTCTTAAAACGTTTCATGTGCATTATAATGTGATAAAATAATGAAATAAGTGAAATACAATCTTTTATAAGATATCTATTTTATTTCTTATTTCTGACTGTTTTGTTTTATCCTTTTCGATAATTTTAATTGCAATTATCACTATGGAGCAATTATTACTCTAGATTAATTAGAGAGAAAATAAATATTCGTTTCGAAAAAGACATTAAGGAATGCTTTGTTATAAATAAACTTGCTGCAATACATACATATTGAAAAGTATGGAATTGTGATAATGTTAGCACTTGTAAGAAATGTCAAATTTTGGCCACCTGAAAATAGCTTTTTGAGAGTTTTAAATCGAGTTGTATAATAGCTGATTAGTGTATTTGGCAGTGTATATGCTGCTATTGTCAAATAACAATCGTGCGAATTCTGACATAAGGTCAAGTAAAATAGATTTCCGGTGTACTTGAATCTTCATTCTCTCGACCATGAGTTACTCCCCGAATTCAAGGGCGTTTGCAAATTAGTTGCACAGCAATTGTTTAAATTAATTTTTGCAATTTTCTTCAATTTATTGTAATCAATGCAACATCTGGTTGCAAACTCAATGCGATCTAGAGATTTGTTCATAAAGTGGATGTGCTCTTGGCACAGAAATACCATGTGGTATACTCGAATATTACACTAGGAATCCATGTTTTGCTCAAATATAGTATCTTTAAAAAAAAAACATGACCGTACATATGCAATTACATATATTGAAAAAAAACGGTATCGAACAAAAACAAATGCTAGATTTTGTTCGTACGAGCATTGCATGTTGGTGACTAATTTATTGATACTAATAAAAATATCTGCAGTGTTCCGCACTTGGTATATTTTTTAAGACAGAAAGGAAAGTTAATAAAAAAATTTAAAAAATCAAGAGAAACCACTTCCTCAAATATAAGTGCGCATTAGCAATTTATTCATTGTAAATTATCATAATTAATGAACAAAGAATAGAACTTTTATCGCTGTTTCATAAATATTTGACCACACATTTCTAAACTATGGTTAGAGATCAACACAATTGGAAAATAATAAAACTAATATTCATGTATAATAAAATAAGAATAAGCATGCTGAAAAGAAATTTTAATCGATTTTTAGCAAGTTTATTATGTGGAATTAATTATTTACTTATTTTTGTAAATAAAAAAAAGAAAACAAATCATTATTCAAATAAAATAGCAGACACCGTCACACAGGATGCTGCAGTCATGAAAAATAGCGCTTTCTGCATACGATGTGTGCGTGTTTATGTATTATTGTTGTTTGGATATTTTTAGAATTACAGGGAAAAATTTTAATGATGGCAAAGAATATGTCGCGCACGGATTTTATGTAAACTTGACAAAATCAAGAGTGCTATGTCTAATTAATATCCTGTCTAAAAGAGCCTTTATTGCCACGTCGACAAGTTGATTTATACAGGTTCAATTTTAATTAAGTTTAAAATTGATATCTGCGTCAAAAGCTAAACGCTTTCAATAGATAGGCGGACTGATTTTGCTTTTTTAAGCAGCATTGTTAAATAAATGATTATTCCATATTTTTACTGAAAAATCCCGTTCTACTGAGAAATAGTTTAATTTATTCTTAATATATAAAATATTGCGAAATACTGTTTTATTTGTAACAGCATCGCTACTGCAAATAAAAAAAAAATTTTTTTGACGTAGAGAACTTGAAATAATGCAAAAAAAATTGTAATTTTCCTAGTCACATTTATTTGGTTGAAATAAAAACATAAATAAAAATTGGCGTTTGAAATCAAATAATAATAATAATAATGAACAACACAACAAACAACATGGAATTGTAGACAGAATCAGTTTCATGTAAAACTTGTAATATCACTTTAATGATAGTGTTAGGTTAGGTTCCGTCGTGATAATAAGGTAGGTACATGTGTTTGATTAAAATAAAGGGGTTTCATATAAAACACAGCGAAATTTCAATATGGGATATATATATATATATATATATATATATATATATATATATATATATATATATTTATATATTTTATATATATTCACTAAGAATTTTACGGATTAGTGGTATTGGTAAGGTAGCAACCAATTCTGCATTATGGGAACTCTTATAACGCTGTGCGCCTTTCGTAGAGTGTACAGTAAAATATTTTGACACATAGTGATTTATGATACACTAAAAGATTGAATAAATGTAATCCAAAGATATATTCGTTCTTTTAGAAGTATAAAGAATAAGCTGGTATTCTTGAGTTAGATTAATGTAGGTATCATAGTCGTATTTACATCACAGAAAATATAAGTATCTATATTTGTGTTAGTTTTAAAATTACAACTGTTTAATAACTATTTTTTTATCAACGTGTTCTTTACGTCTCATGAAAGTCTCATTCTTTATTATTATGCATCCTAAACCATTCTTGATTTTGAATTTCGTAGCTTATCATTAATATTAAATTGTTCATTTGTCCTGCGCTGACTTATTCAGTAGAAAATGATCAATAACAGATAAATAAAATGAAATAATTGTATCTTTTCTAATAAATATAATTTTTATTGATTATATGGTCAAGTTTGATGAAATATCAAACAATTGTTCTGCGCTTCCTGTTCCTACAACTCAGATTTTATCATGTTTCCTTCAATATACAAACAGTTTCTTTTCCATTACACTGGAATAGGTTACGAGATATTTCTTACCAGCGCAAGACAAACACAAAGCTGTAACGTGGTGCTATCAAGTTAACTTGATTATTACTTTAAGAATTTACAACACCTTTTCAGTCATTCAATGATAAAGAAAATTATACTAGCTAAAAATACGTTTGAATATTTGTGTCTGATATGTTATTAACAAAAAGCAGAAATATTACGACCAGAGAATGTACTACAGGCTAATTTTCCTATATCGCTTGTTTAAATTCACTTGTAATTCAAAAATTCGTTTTATTATCTCTTCGAAATGAATTATCGATTGTAGAGCGATCAAACATTGCAATTGACATGATTAATATACGAAAAATGCTTTTTGCTACTGTTCGTAATATGGGCTATTCTCTAATTGTTTCGAAACAATAAATTATTCACGTAAAACAATAATATTTAGGTAAACGAAAACCTTAAATTAAAAACTCGTAAACAATTGAGCGATCCTTTCGATGGACGATATATTTACACACTCATCTTATATAAAATCCGCAAAGATAATGAAAGGATTTACAACAAACTAATACAGTTATTATATTATTTTCATAGCGAACATTATTTATTTACAATTTTTCCATTTATAGAGTTTTTTATAAGATAATGACTCTCTGCGTATACACAAGGTCCACGGTTGGATATGTATGTATGTATATAATTTGTAGAACATAATTATTGATGACGTATAGTAATAAAACTTGAATAACCAGTAAAAATGATTATTCCTTCTGTTGCTTTGTTTATTATTATATACATACATACATACAAGGCTTATCTGCATCATAATGTAATATTTAAATATTTGTTAAAATATATACTTATACTAAATAAAACAAAGAAAAACATAAAAAGAATAAAATATGTATGTATAATTTATTTAATTGTAAATTTGTGGTAAAGCAAGGCGAGATAGAACGAATACATTATTATTTGTACATACTAAATATATTACAGAATATATAATAAAGTAATGTCTATATGTATAATATAAATGGAAAAAATACAGTGCTATTAATTATTAGAAAATAATGTTGGTAAATATTTTATTCTGCATTATAATAGATTGCCTGAATAGCGACACTCGTAATTTAGTCTCTAAAGATAGATATTTCGTGAAATTATAAATACGATTTGCAATCTTAAGAAATGATTTAACAAATATGATGAAAATACACCTGTTCTTCATTTCTTAGCGTAGTTTGCTGTTGCTAATAGTTTTATTAACAATAATGTAAAATATAAAATTATACAATTAAATTTGTTAATTGATTTTTTATAAAAGTCGTTCATTTTATATAATAAATATGGCAATTTTATAAACTGAAAAATCCGCATGGAATGCGAGTCTAATACAATTTAATTTTGTGTTTAGTTTCCGTAAATATATATAAAAATAGCATATTACTACTTTATCAGATTGTTGGAGAACAACAACACTTTTTTTGCTGGCACTAAATAACAACACATACACATGCAAACTAAATATACATATAATATGTTACATAACCTAATCACTTACAATTATATATAAATATATATATATATATATATATATATATATATATATATATATATATATATATATATATATATATATATATATATAAACATTACTGCATTACATATACCTATTATAAACAATAATATTCTCATTGGAATGAAATTAAATACAAAATATTCATTCCATTTTTGGTACTGTTTAATGAAATTATTGAAATTCTTTTAATGACGGTAATTTTGCAAAACCCAAAAAATATTTCATTTATTTTTGTATATTTCGTAAAAATCAACACTCAATAACTGTTTTTCGAGAAATAAAATAATATTGATAGAATTAATGATTTGTCATGGCAAAAGCGCAGTGCTCAGAGATTTAAATTTTATAATTTTTACTCTCTTTATATTCAACGGTAAATTACAATTGCAAAAAAATATAGTGAATAGTAGAGTCGTATATTACTTAACTTTAAAACATATTATTGCATTAAGTAAAATTCAGATATATTTCTTCGCAAATGTTGTCAGAAATAACAAACCAGCAATTTTAATAATGCTACTCTTCTCTACTATTGTTTCTGCTATATATCCTTGAAAATAGTTTAAATTTAGACTTTTTATTATTATATTAAAATAAAATACGAATACCAAAAAAATCATATGCTTATTTTCGTAATAAATTTGCCCCTGAAATTTAAAGTGGCAAGCTCAAGCTCAAGTTGAGGGCATCATGATGATGAACGAGTGCTGTTTAAAATTAGTGCGCGTGACAGCTTTCGCTATGCTTGGATCGCCGTTTGCCGTTTGCCGCGCCAGTGTGATGAACAACACACAGGCAAACCACGTACATTATTTAATCAAAATATCTAGGAGAGGAGACTCTTATTTCTATTTGTATTTACATCTGTTTGTGTGTGTGTATATGTGCACAAACTTCCAACAGTTACGCTTATCTTTCATTATAAACAAGTGATTGTTTGGTAGGTTTGTGTGCATGGCTATTTACATATATACCATACAGCAAAAGGAAGTAGTGCAAATTTACTTTGCAATAATTACATTGTGCTATATACCGCAAACTAAACCATATATATTTTATACCAATTGCTACAAAAGAAAATAAATATAACCTTTGATATTTAATAAAATATATTAATATATTATAATTATGTTAAGTTGTAAATTTACTACACTACAAAGATGAAAATCGAAACTTGAGAAAAATTTATCGAGTGTCGCCGGGATTCGAACCCAGAACCTACAGATTGACGTAGGTAGGGTTCTAGGTTCGAGTCCCGGCGACACTTAAAATTTTCTTTCGATTTTCATCTTTTTTAATAAATTGTTTTTATTTTATATTTTAAATGAGCAAACATACTCCACCATGTTAGATTTACACCCACCTGTAGTAACCGTAATATACTGTGGTTATTATTTGTGTAAAATACTTGCTTATACCTCCAAAACATGTTTAGTAATAGAGACATATATTTCATATGATAAAAATTGTAAGCCTAGTAGGATATCAACGATGTCACAATTTGTCCATTTATCATTTTAAAACAATGAAAAAAAAACTCGTTGTATTAATATCGATAACGGACTTTCCCTTGAGGAAAGTGTGAGCCTTTTTTATTTGTCGAAAATATGAAAAATACACATTTAGAATGACAAATATTTTATTAAAAATAAAAAAAGATATATATTCATATTTATGGCTAAAGTAAATAAATTTGTTTGTCGATGAAGAAGTGACTTACTAGAAAAAAGGAAAGAGAACAAAAAATATTGGACCATATGCGTCATATTGATAAACTTCTCAGCTGTATTTTTAGTTTTTTATTTACATATGGGTATTTGCAAACCCATTTTACAATTTAATAAATCTATGAATATTTAAAAATGTATAAATAAATATTCAACGTTACAATATAAATAATTATAAGCACACACACACACAAATTATTTATTGATTCACCATTGAAATTGTTTGCATAAATGACAATAACAATGTTTACTTTATACAACCGATTGTGTTCATTCACACATATTGAAGTTATTTTTTAAATACATTAAGCATTGAACCAATGACGATTAGTTAGATCAAAACAAATATTTTACTTTATTTAGTATTTGAAATCGATCGTAAATTAAAAAAAAAATTCCAACATAACTATTATTTTTACTATTATTACTATAGAATAGTTATAGACAGTACCCAGCCATAAATAAATTTGATAAATTATTCATATTTATTTGAAAATTAATTTCTCGTCCGATACAATCTACTATAGTATAAAACAATATTGAAATATTCCATTGTACGTAATTGATTGCCTGATTAAATAAATTTCACAAATTATCAAAATTACGTATGCAATAGTAATCAAGGGGTACATTGTGTAACATCCAAAATCACAAAAATGTAAAGCTATACTATTGTATGCATTGTTAATTAAAAGCAAATGTTTAATATATGGAGGTAAAATATGTTCATCAGATTAAGGTTTTTTCCAAGGCATTTCCTTCGAATATATAACGAGACAATGGCAAAAGAGAGGTTACTAATATCGCAAAGCAAAGACAAATGAATTGGGTTGAAAGTGATTCACGGTAATTTGCAATGAATAGATTTATTTGACTTTCGAGCACTGTACGCGTATACGAATCTCGTGTCATCATTAGAACGAAACCTTAGCTGAAAACATAAAGAGATATTTTAACGAGCAAATGTCACTCACTAGATTGTTTGATTTAGCGAAAATTTAATTTCTCTATTCAAATTCAACATTCCCTCTTGCGTTCGTGCACACTTCTTGTCTATTATAATCCTTCGACTCTAGCGAAATTCGACGGGTTCCCTAAATCAGCATTTCAATTGAAACTAAATAGTTCTGTTATGTTATCATGCTATTAACCGCTATTATTAATTTCATTATTACGAATATTTGCGCTGAAAACACAATATTGTTTAATAATAATACATCGGCATATCTGTTGTTATTGGCTCATAAATAGGGTAAGGTTGGTCAAGTCGTACCAGTGCTTGAATCGTACCACTCGAGTTCTGAACGAACTGCGCAGACAACCGCGCATACAACCAAAAAGAAATATATATCTGAGTCAACCAAATGTTTTAAGTGTCATTTTCTGCTATAAAAGTGGTTTTTTATAAATCCTCGCATCAAGTTAGTTTTTTTCAATTTTTTTATAATTTTATGCATATGTTTGGAAGTAAATATTGCAAGTTAATTATTGATGAAACTTTGTTATTTATTAAATATAAATTCAGAAGAATATATATAATCGTTTGGTCGAAACGAGATTGTATTGATTTTATTCAATATTTGATTATGTTTATTTTTAATGTTAACTTGTGCCGTGTCTTAAGTCGTCCCCATTTGAGATTCCTATATCGTACTGTAATGAAAATGTAAAAAATGCGACGAATAAAAGAATTGCAGTGATTAATAAAAAGGAATAGTATTAAAATTTAAAATGAAGAAAAGTAATTGATTTTGTTTTATTTGTGGAGTAGATCGAGAGGAAACATGATAAATTGCTTGAAATGAAAATGATGTGCTCACGATTTATGCGCTGGAGTTGATAAAAGAACAAAAAAAAATATATATGTGATGTTTAATTATGTATCTAATAAACTGATTAATAAAAAATTAATTTTCATTCATTTGTTGCTTAATTTAATCCTTAGGTACGAATTAGGCTATAGGTGATACGACTTAGGAAACCGGTTTCTTTAGTGGTACCGATGTAACTTTTTACAGATTTAGTTTATTTTACCTGAAAGAATTTTTATTTTTTATTTTCTTTATAATAAATAACTACAATATTAGTGCAAGTAGTGAACAACACATTTTATTTTTATTTATTTGATAAATCCTAGGTTTTATACGCTTTTTCCCTTATGGGATACGACTTGAGCCCTATATAGTATCCGGTCGTGTTATACATTAGAATCTATTAAAAATTTTAAAGAAAAAAAAAAAAAAAATATATATATATATATATATATATATATATATATATGCATATAAAAAAAATTGTGATACAGCATGTCACGAATTCGTGTATGGACTGTTGTCAGAACGTATATGAATTGATATTTGTATGAACATCAGTATACTAATATTTAAAACCTGTCATGTTTGTGAAATCAAGTCAAACGAACATACGTCATAACTTATCACGTATTGTACAATAATGACAGTAACACGATGAGCAGAACAATAATACAAAAATTATATTCGCTTCGCAAATTTATTATTGTATTTCAAATTACATTTCAATCAAATTATTGATGCGTGGATTATTAAATTTAATTTGTTTTTGGGTTTATGCGGAATAATTTTAATTCTAAATGGTAAATCTGTTTTGTTAACACAGAATCACAAGCACACATTTTGTCAGAGAAAATATCATTTGATTCTATATTATTTATCTAAACAGAGGGATAACGTAACTCTATTGATTAATGGGTTTTCTTAAGATTTACATGAACTCTCAAAATATCTTATTATATCCATTATAATTAAAATGAGAGATTATGTACGCATCCTAAAAATGATTTGAATTCAAACAGTTTTTAAAAAAAATTGTTATTATACAAACAAGACTGAAATCTAATATGGAAGCATGAAAAACTATTACAAGATGTGAAGTGTACATTCACCAAAAATCTAGTTTTTAACATGTAGCAATGATTACGTAATTTTGTATTAGCCTTTACTAGTATAATAATGAAAGTGCTATTATTATATATATAATTAATTTTTACTGGTAGTATGTCATTGCTACTTGTTAATTATATTGTCACTATCAAATAATAAGCAAATGTACAAAAATGAATGTTTTTTATTTTCTTATTATTTTTAATTGAAACATAAACACAGATTCCATCTCTTACAACTACACTCTTTTCGTACAATCTCAATGTATTTTCTCTAAGATACAAGATCAAAGTGAGCTTATTGTACCGTAATATTTTCGTCCTATTTATTTTGAAAGCATTTACACACCAGAAGCATAAACTTCTGTACATCTAAAGTTACGGAAAAGACCGTAAGAACGATGGCAAAGAAAAAAACGCGAGTGATTATTATACTATGTTGGGCTGAGCTTAAAAAAGAAAACATCTTCAATATATAAATCTCTATTGTTTGTCAAACGTGTTTTTCATATTTTCTGTTTTCGTTTCCTCTTGCTTTGATTCACTGTACACTCTATTTGAAGATTACTGAAATATCCAATTTACGCTAAAGGGGTACTGGATTTAGATTAAAATTTAATCTGATCCATAAGCTTTGCCTTTTTAATTACAGTTCGACCAACTCCTTTTTCATATTTTGAACCTGTTCAATCCATGGGTTTGAAAGGTTATTTATATATTCAGGTAAAGTAAACAAATGGTTTGTGTTGTTATATTTAGTTACCGGAGACTACATTGTGAAATTGAATCTTATTATATAGAGTTTTATGGGGCAATGTTAGTGTTACAGTCGCTGGTACACTGATGTATTATAAGCTTATATTAAATAAAAATAATATGCAATTTATAATTTTCTTAACAAATGTATCTCGCAAAAAACATTTCAAAGAGTGTTGAGGTTTTTTATTCAAACGCCACAAATGATGTTTGAATATAGATAAGACAAAATGTGTCAAAAATCATCTTCTTTAACAGAAAAAACTTTTCCAATTTTTTTTATATATAATTTTCTTTTTATCACTGTTTTCCATTCACAATTTTTAAATGAAAAGAAAATTTAATAAATTAAGCTGACATAATTAATTTTGATTAATCTGAAGCAAAGTTTGATGTATCAAATAATAATCTTTTGGAAAACTTTGTTTCTGTACACCAGCGGGAGAAGGATGAGAGCGAACGAATTAGTTGATTAAACAGAGGATCAGACAAGGAAAGGAAAATGGTAAAGTTTGAGACACATTGTTTTGAAATTAATGATGTATAGGCCAAAACATTTGCGTGATGCAATTTCTTTGTATTATACAAGCAGATTACGTCAAGTCGAAATTAATTTGGTAAATAATATTGTTCTAATGGTTTGTGAAAATTATGAAAAGTTCAGAGTTGGTTGTTATATTATTGAAGAAATCCCTTTTAATCTTTAAGTGGTAATGTGCGGTCTCAAAGACCAACTGCCTATTTGAATATGATGCGTGCCACGAATCCAAAACCCACCAGAGACTAATTTGAGCAAACTCCAGTCAAAACTTTCATGGTTTCTTTGTGATTATCTAACTGTGCTCTCTATATTACAGTTTAGTTGAACAAATAGCGTAATCAAATAGCAAAAACAAATTCTTGCCTGTATAAAACAATTTAGGTTTCTCTGTAAAAAAAAAAACGCTAATAAAAAATAAAGAGTGTACCTTTCGTGATATATTGCTTTCATTGAGTACACCTACAAAAAATAATTACATTACAGGATCTGTAGACGGTTTCGAGTGTAAATTGGATGAGAATTGCTGCGTAAACAAGTGATCACGGAACTAATCGTTACACATCTCACCCAGTGATTTTTTGATTACCATTCCCAACCTACATGTTGCTTTTACACTTACAAATGTCTGTCTACATAATGTCACTAGCTTCGTGTCAAGTACGAATGCAGTGGTTTTTGTTTCTAAAAATACCACTACACGACAATAAGTAGTGTTTAATTTATATTTATCCTTGGGTGTTCAGCCTCTTAATACGCTGCCACTCCGCAATTTATTCTCGTTTTTATGCAATCTAATTATTTACAATAGAAAATCTTCTTGCAATACTAAACAAAACATCGTTTATAGATTGCTGCACTACAAAATTCTAAATACTAATTTTGTTCAGAACATTATCATCAAATCAATCGCTATACTGAGTAATTACTAGCATGAAATCGAATTGGATATTACGAAACATGTAATTAATTGTATTAATTCTATTTTCTGTAATGCTTATTTGTTACTATTAAATACATTTCCCACAGTAAAACCAAATAGAGGCAAATCATTTATTATTTAAATTGATTTATAATGTTAGTATTTCATAGTTCGTCAAGGATATAATTTGAATAAATTTTTTGATCCTTGTTAGATCGTAAAAGATTTGTCAGTGTTTGGCTTTTGTACAACGAGCAAAATCTAAAGTATGCTGTTTTGGTAAAGTAAATAACATAAGCCACAAGATCAATTTTCTCTCCATGTTCCAAATATACGACCTTTTTTATTAAATTCGCTAAACAAGTATGATCAATCTATTAATTAAATATATTAGCTTTAAGAATATTTTTAAAAATACCACTAATTTGCTACCCTATTATTTTATTATATAACGTGAATAGCTTTCATGTGTTAAACTTGGTGCTAAAGAAAAATTGGTGTAGGAGTGGATTTAGAATTGAACGATTCATTTGTCCTACTTAGTTTCTGTGCTTATGCAATTACCGGGGAAATTAATAGATCTAATTAACTGGAATTTGAGCGAATTTAAGAAATAATGAAAAATCATTATTCCGGTGGCAAAGCTGTGGCAACGATGGCTTAATTGATATGAAATTCAATTGGTAAATTATGAATTGAATCGACATTTTAAAGGTCACTAGAGGCTTTTAGCCTGGCGAAGGAGTTTTTCAGTCGAGTATTTTTATGGGATTAGATCGGAACAAAAACATAATAAGCTTACGTAAACAAACAAGATCTATTTTATTTAGAAAATCAAGAAATAGTTCGTTATTAATGGTTTAATTTAAAAACTTATACACAATTTCTATAATTGTTGCAGATAAAAATAAAATAAAAATGAATAATTCTAATAACCTACTTACATTTCAGAATAAATATATAAACTCTCAAAATAATAAATAAATATTATATATCGATGAAAAATTGAGTAAATTATGTAAAATATGATTCAAATGATCGTTAAGCTGTCAAAGGTTTCACTACTTGAATGTTTATTAAACTATATTAGGATGTATAATCCAATTCGTTTAAGTAGTATAATAGGTGACAACGACATTAGTACCACAAATTATGTTATATTTCACTAAAATGTAAGTGTCATTCTCATATTCGTAATGGTAAATAACTAGAACAATTATGCAAAGTAAGTACCACACTTGTGTGTATTCTAAACTAAGAGTTAACACTGTGTATATTATGGTAAATAACATGGACGGATCAGGGGTTTACCTCAAGCATAATTTACATATGGAAATGTTCTGCTAGAATAACTTATTATTTACTATGTTTAAATTTTCAAAGTAATCTAACTTGTGATTTGAATGGAAATAATGTAAGGTTTCTCAAATAAAATTGAATATACACTCTGCAAGTACTCAATCAATCGTTATACTGAACACAAAAATAGAAAAAGTATTTCCAATCTATAAATTGAATAATTCTTAAAATATTGAATACTATTAAAAATGCAAAATATTAAACATATTTATAACTATTGAATAATATGAATTCCAGTAAACTAATGGTTAAAAATCTGTATCTTTATTTCTTATAGGAAGCAAAAATCCGTACTAATGTAATAAAATTTTGAAGTATACTTAGTTAGTTCACATAAATCAAATTCCTAAATGTATCTAATTTAATTAATAATGTTTCTGTGTATTTATTGTATTAGAAATATAGAATGATCAATTATTATAATTCAATTCGTTTCTATTTTTATATCCTTTCAGTGTAAAATAATAATTTTTTAAGGGTAGCAACCAATTAGTAATGTACACAAAAAGCACGCTTACCCTTACAAATACCGTGATACCCACACAACCCAAACATCTTGACATATAAAAAATACAAAAGTAAAAAAGCACAAACACACATTCATATAAACACAAACACATGCAAAAGCACAAAAATGAAAGAAATATGGGAAACAGCAGAACAACAGAATATAAGAAAGAAATGATATACGTTTGATTTATGTAAGGGGGTTTACCACGAATTAACAAAACGCGAAACGTTGAAAAGTAAATATTAATATTCATATGCAGCGTATGGTGAGCTGGTGGTATATTCGCGAACCAGACCCAGCTTGCTGGTATATATCTGTTTAAATATTTGCACTAGCTTACACTTCTCTGGATGAAATGGGAAGAAAAAGGAAAAACCATGAAATATGTGCTTACACTACCCTAAGTTTACTTACAAAAAATTGTTGCCTTAGCATATAATTTGCTTGTCTTATTTTTCACTATTAAAAGAATAAATAATTTAATAAGACAAAATTATTCTTGTATAACTAATAAAAATTGCTGCAACATTATTTATTACTGAATAATTATACAGCCAAATTCTAAATTATGGTAAATTTATTTCTAATAGTGCAGGTATTAATATAACATTAATCTATTTATAAGAAATCTAATTGATATTATATTATAATTATTCTCAAAAAGATAATATTATACAAGAATCAAGTGGCGTGGCTAATATATTGGAATTTATTTAGTCACCTAACATTTCTAGTTGACTACGCTACTGGTCTATGATGTAAATAATTAAGAAGCCAGATTGGCATTCCTGATTCAATGATTAACTCCGTTACCTTATAAAACATGAATAACAAATTGATATTAAGCATGAAAATTATACTTGAGAACTTATCTTTTTCTATTCAAGGTTGTGAAGGTCAAATTTCCACTACATTACGTTGTCTATAAATAGTTATTTTGCAATCTAACTATAAATTTTATTTAATCATTTCATATTTCTACTTTGGATCTAAAAATATTTGAGAACTACTATTAGATATAAAAATACCAATATATTTCTTGTTGGCGACATGTTTTATCGTTTTAGGTTTGGAATAGTATATATTTAGTTCGTTGACCCACATAACGATCTCCCGCGGCTTGAAGACCCAGATATAGGTACTGAATCAAATAAATTCTACTTTGAATCATATATATAATACATCACATAAATTTAAGAAATATTTTCGTAATTTTTTTACTAGACCTTTTTCTCATATTCATCTTATAAGCCGGTGACAAAATACATCGATATAAATATGCTACATACAACAGCAAAATGAAATATATTTATAATTATCCAACAAGCAGTAATGCAATTTTTTTTAGTGTCCTTAATATGTACATGAACCTTTTTTTTTTGTTTACATTTTTATCTTATATTCTTTTGGTAGTGTACATTACCTGGATAATGTCAAAAATATGATTTCAATAAAAATGAAGTAGTAAATATTAAGCTGTTTTTATCCTGAAATTTAAATGTTATGTTTAATATTGTTAAATATAATTTTGAACATGGTTGGATAAAGGGCCGCCATTCTATCTAATACAATCATGTTACAATTTCACGGCATTATTAGTAATATCCGGTTAGCGGTGGATTATTTTGGTTATAACACGCATTATATTCAATTTCAAATTATTTCAATATTGCATTTAACATTTTTAACGGATTTTCTAACAAATACACGATATAGTTAAATCTGTATTTTAAGGCGATGTTCCAATTTTTAGATCAAATAAATGACTATTTTTATAATCTAATGGGGTTTTATTAGGAACAAAATTACCTTCCCCGTAAACCCATAAAAAGTTAAAAATTAAAAAAAAAACCTAGAAAATAGAGTAAGTTTAAGAAAAGTCCTTTGTTTTGTACATAATATTGGGCATTTGGGATTGAATAAAAATGGAACAAATGTATATTTATGTCAAAATGTTGGTTTGCCTTTTGCATTATAAGTTAATTAATAAAACAAAAAAAGATTTGAGTCAATAGCTTAATTATTTTTTGAGCTAGAGTGCACACCGTTTTTAAAAATGTAGTTTCGAGAGAAACGTATTTAAAGCTTAATTTTAATGTATCTATTACCCGGTTACTACTTATGGAAATGTAAATATCTTGGAAACGGTTTGGAAATTTACCTTAAAATTTTTTTTACATTTTTTTGAATAAAATTATTGAACAAAAAAAAGATCGATTTTTTTTAAAATTGGAACATCGCCTTAATTAAGATATCAAAAAAATGACATTTCCTAAGAATTGAGATATGAATTTAAATTTTGAACACGCCATTCAGACATGCAAGAATGCATTCTATTTACAAGAATCAATCTACACTCTCACAAAAAAGTCACCATAACTAAAAATATGGTTGTCCCATTTTTCATTAATAATACCTGTTTGGCAATTGTACTTCGTTAAAATTATTAGTTGCAGTAAAAATTTAATATATTTATATCTATATCTTCACAAATTTGTTTTTTAGTTTTTATATTATTTTTATACTAAATCAGTTAGAAAAATAAAATAGTAATGTGTACAAAAAAGAATTTTTATTGTATTGGGGGTTTTTTTTTTGGGTATAGCGGATCGACCTCTATGGTCATTACCGCTGCATTCTAATGATTGGGTTTTACAATACTATATTAGTAGTATATAGAAAAAGATTCTGTTCATTGAATTAGTTTATAATACCATGTATGTTGAATAAGTTTGATGCGCCATTGGTGCTACATGATAGGGGTAGTGCAATTGTAATCTAAACATGGATGACGCAATAGGCTTGAACGAATTGTTTACCTGATCCGAGGGTAGTATTGGATTGCGTGCATCTAAAAGGACAGGCATATTAAGTACATCAGACAGCGTCACTATTCTAAACATGAATGACTGGCAGGCACAAACCAAACCGGCAATTCAGTAGCTGTAATTCTGACTCGCCGCTTTTCCGTAGTGCCCCAAAGGACGATATAGAGTGGGACAAAATGTACTGAGTAGCGGTAGAACATGCACAACAGATACTGGTTGACCCAATAACAGTTTAGAATGGTCTGACGCTGACAGAATCGATGACAACTGATGTATATATGTATGTATATACGATTGATTTACGAGCGATAATCATGCATTGCATGGACATTAACATTACGATTTCACACTGGTGATACGTACACTAAATGTCGTTTGTAGCTATTAGTTGATGAGTTACATTTCACACACATTACAAAAACACATGCTCTCTTTTTCTCTTCGTTTTATATTTTTACAAACACACATGCGCAACATCATGGCCTATTCTCATCAAATGGGGTAGCAGAATACTCTTTACATTATTAATTTTGAAACTCCTAAAATCCTTGTTGCTTATATTTATGACAGTTTATTTTTTACTGTCTTCAGTCTTTTAATTACAAAAAAAAAATACAAAACCGAGATTTTAATGTAAATATTTGTTTTGAATGCCTTTTCTTCTATTGTTACCGTGGTGTTTGTCTATATCACAGATAGTATGTTTGCTAGGCAATCTCTAACATGTCGCGGCATACTTTAGAGTGCAAAAAAAAAAATTGCGTTACTTCGTTCGAGCAATATTATATCTGTCTATCTGTCTGCTTGTCTGTTTTTATTAATTGTAACTCTTAAACGAAATACATGTTCATCTATATAATTAAGCAATACAAAATAAGGAATATATATACACATATAAACAAAGTTATATAAATAAATAAAAATAAATTTATTAGGTCTTAGAAAAAGATATAAAATAACGTCAAATTTAATTGATCACTTCTAATTCATAATTAATATAACGTTACCTACACTAACAAAAAAAAAGTTGAAAGGTACGTCAATCGGAAT
This sequence comes from Nebria brevicollis, assembly GCA_944738965.1. NCBI lineage: Eukaryota > Metazoa > Arthropoda > Insecta > Coleoptera > Carabidae > Nebria > Nebria brevicollis. The sequence goes on from OX122902.1 coordinate 8,894,773, forward strand.
AGTTTAGAGCTAAATAACTGGTTTCATTTTCCGCTATTAGTTGGGTACAATAAAAAAAGCACGTATGCAAGAAATAACCGAAACAATAATTGCAGGTAAAAAATAGCCCACTTTATTCCCAATAATATAATTATAAATATTAAAGCCGCAGCATATTATGAAACACAATAAAACCACATATTTTTTTTTATTAAAGTTTATTACACTAGAAGCGAAAATCTGGAATTTAGATAAATTTAGTCTAAAATATTATAATGTAAAAGTATTACAGAAATATATATGTATTCGCTTTCAGTAAAAAGAAACATTTAATTATTTTGTTAATTCGATAATGATAAATCTTAATATTACTGATTGAGGAAATAGTTTTTTCCTGCTGTTCTGTAAAGTTTAGTCTGCTCGAATTTGATGTTTAATTACAAGGAAATCAAATTAGGCTATTAAATACAATTATCGAGTATCATTGCGGTTTATTGAAATACTTTATTATCAATGTTGCATTGAGAAAGTTACTTTAGATTAATGTTATGCTAAATTTGTTTCAACAAGGTCTGAATATTAGCATATTTTTCATTTTACATGCATTATTAATGTTAATTGATTTTTAATTAGACTTCAGTGCTAAACAAAAGAGAAGCAGTGCAATGAAATAGACTCTATTTTGTTCTATGATTTATTATTAAATTTTCTATAGCTCTATAATCTTAGGGATCGCTCATAAAGTTGCGCATTTTTGTTCTATATACGAATATTAAGGGCATAAGCCTTTTCTGTTCGGTGGTTAGAGTCAAAGATTATATTCCTGTTGAAGGACTCTTGAAGTGTCTTTACGTTAAAACGTCAAGATCAAAAATGTTCATGATTGTAGATATTTGTTACTTAATAGGAAAAACAATCTGTTGTGTATTGCACCGAACTTTCTTATGCGCGTTTGGGTTAGACCACATCGTAGTTTTATTATTTTTTAATTTATAATATACTTTTGGAATACATTTTTGAGTAATTGCAGAAACTGCAAAAAATGACTAGAGTAAACAGGCACTTCCGGTTTGAATTTTTTTTTCAAAAATAGGAGGTGCACACCTCAGGCATATACCAATCTTAAGTTTAAAGTTTCATAATTTTAGCTTCATCCTTATAGGCACACACCCAGACGTAATTCCAAAAATAGTCGGAATCGATTCAGGGAAGGTCAAATCGTATATTTCTGTTAAAATCTCGAGATCGAAATTTTTCATGGTTACAATACTTACTTATACTGCGCATAAGAAAGTAAAAAGATTGAATACACTAATAATTTGAGATGTCATTGTTATGATATATATATATTTCATAGTAAATTTATCCTAATTTAAGAATAGTTGACTCACTTGAAGGTTAAAAAAGTGTCGAAAAACTTGTACCTATATATACAGAAACTCGTTTTTATAATTGATGGGAATAAATTACTTTTTATAGAATATAATAAGAACAAACAGAAAATAAAATAGTTAATTTTCCAACTATTGTTTTCATTAAGAAGAAAAATTCAAAAACTCACTTATTATTAAATATACTCAATCTTGACTAATTACAATAGTAATTAGTACATTTTTCGTTTATTCGCGCTAATCATTATAGATTTAAATAACCATTTTATAAGAAATATATAATTGAACACTACTTGCCAGCAACTTAAATAAGATAGATTCATAGCTAATTATGCGCATATATTCCAAACGGAAATAATTTCAAATCAGTTACAAACAACGTGCAAAAGCAAATTTAAAATTAAAACATCAATTTTATAGTACACACGTGTATGCTAAATCAGATTGATTAAGTTATCGAATAAATCAATTGATATTATACTTTTCATGGGGTCATATTTATATAATTGGTTCTTTTTTTCTTACATCTTAAGATGTTTTGCTTGTTTAAATATTGCTAGCAGGTACTTTTACGATTAATAGGAAATGAAATTTGTATTTAAAAAAAAAAAATGCTGACTATCATAAATAGAAAGATTTGAAAGATGTTCAAAAAGTTAGCGACCTTCAGCAAACTTTGACGAGTCATTTTAATTTGTTTTTTGCTCTATGTAATAGATACTGATTGATGCATCGTTATATTTTATAGTATAATTTTATAAGTGTTATATGCTCATACACAAAATTAAATAACGAGGTTTGATTACCTTACTGCAGAAGTATAAAAGAGAGACAGACAGGTACTTAGCATTTTTTTAACTTTATTATATGTAAGTAGTATTATTTTAATATTATTATTATTATGAAAAGTTTCGGAATTCAGTACTTCCGCAACGAATTCAAGAAAGTAAGTATTTAAGTAGGTATTTATTCAACATTACTTGCCATTCAAATATAAATAGTTAGCAGTGCACGTACAAACATCAATAGTTCATATGAATAATAATACATAAATGACTCGCAATAAACTTTACTGCATAGTACCGACAATTTAAATGCATATTAAATGACATTTATTCGTTGTATGACGGTCACATGAAGTTGAAGTTCGTTAAATAGCTATACACAAATTAATGATGGCGCTTGTTTTTAACATCACAAATACAGCACTATGTGTGGCACTAATGGCACGTTAACTCAATTGTGGATTCGATTTCGACGTCGTAGTAAATTTTGATGTTTGTTCAAACATTATTGATTCGATTGACGAGAGTAAACGAGAGTATTTTTTATTATTATAAAAGTTCAAATAATTAATTTAATAAGAACATTATTTTGCTTTTACCGAATTAATAAAACATTAACAATTGTTAATAGTTTGCTCAGATTATTAAACAAAACACGATAAAATATATTTAAATATAGTTTTCGTTTGTTGCAATATAAACTTTAAGGCCCGGTATTATAAAGAACAAAATAAATGTTATTTAGTTACTATGGAACTAAATTTACTTACACAGTTAATATAATTTTGCGTGTTATAAAAGAATCTTACAAGTAAATAGGAGATTTACCGACTATTTTAGTTCATCTATTCATCAATAGATGACTAATATATAAATATTGCAAATTTCGCATTGGTTATTATAATAATAATTTAAATAAAAACAAAACACGAAGCTGTCAAGTAATTGACAGAATAAATTTTACTAGCTAGAAATTCATGGGAGTAGTTTAACTGTGAGATTTACTAGCGAAGTAAATTTATTTTTCGTTTATAATACGGAAATCTATAGAGTAAAGTATATTACTTGGTTACCAAATAAAATCTACCGAGTATTTTAGTTATTTGACGTTTATAATACCGGCCATAAGTCTAATAAAAATTAAGCTATCTTAAATATTTAATGACTTGTTGTGAGCTATAATTTACCAACGAATTCTTAATTGTTTGTTCATATCTAGGTCAATGTAGAAGAGTTCTCTTAAAATATTTTAATTTGATAAAATTTTAATTAACTTTTATGGCTTTTAATATCCATCTGAATTTGAAGAACACTAAATAAAATTGTATTCAACATATAATTTAATATAGGTTTGTCTTTGAAATAAAATAACAATTTGAATCATATAATATAATTTTTCATTGCAAAAGATTGACTTATTCTTAAAATATATATCGTAATCTAGGCAACTAATTCCAAGATCACCAATGTAGATTCTGGAAACGTAAAACTAAACATTCGAATTAATTACTACAGCAGGGATAATTCTTTTTAAGAGATTTAAAGCATTCATAAAAATGGCTATGACACAAATATTGCAAACAATTATTGTCTCTATTTAGTAAATCATATAAAAAACTGTTTGTTGAAGAAGTGGGCTATCTTCTGGGATTTTCCTCCAGGATCAGTCATTCTTATAAACGATGTATTATTGTCGCTGTTTACCCACCAATAAATGAATGAGCGAAATGGGAGTACTCGCATTGTGGATTGTGTTGGCAGTAAAATTCAATTACAGTCAAAAACAGGCGCGCATTTTAAATATAGCAACAGAGATAGGTGAAAAACAGAGTTCGTTTGCCAATTTGCAATCATGGTCCAACCCACACAGAGGCATACACGCTGTGGTGGTATATGAGATTTTTTTCGCTCGCATTGAATTATTTTTGGAATTTTTTATTTTTGTTCATTAGAATATCTGCTATAAAAAGAAACGCTCTATATATATGTACATTTAATATTTTATTTTTGCCAAACAACTTTTAAAATAAATTTTTCAAAAAAGAATTTTTACTAATTAATATATAGCACGTGTGCATATAAATAATATCTACAAACGTAAATTAGATAAATTTAAAGTAACAAAGAAAATGTTTCACATCCTAAAACATTGACTTTGGCCGTGGTCCGTTGACATTTTAAGTCATGTGATGTTTATATTATTACAGTTCAAGTACAGCTTAGGATAGGAGAAAAGAATGCATGGGTGTCTGATGAGTGCGACATTGAAATTAATATATCTGACGTAGAGTGGGTGCTAATCAAATGAGATGATTTGGTCACATTGATATAATGACGGAGGACAATTATACGCGTCACGAAGCGAATTGTGTTTGTATTCGAAGAATATAAATGATTGATTATGATTTGACTATATTCCAGAGAACTGCATGCGAGAACTAATTTAGTGAAAGTGAAGTGAAGAATATAAAAACTAGTACATTATTTAAACAGTATAGGACACCAGAAAAATAAACAACTACTCCGTGAACATTAATTAATATTCAAGGTAACCAATGCAATTAAGATTCAAATTAATTTGGTAAATAGATGAAGATGACAATTCGAAAATACAAATATAAACCGCACATATAGAAAAATGTAATATCCAAAAGGACATTCGTTTTACTTTGAAGTACATAGTAATTAAAAGATAAATAAATCATAAAATAAAATGGAATTACAAAGCAAACCAAAACTGGATTTCATTGAAACAAATACAAACAAATATGTACTTTTAGACATAAAACAAATTTTGCACGAACGTTATTCTTTTATTTTAGTATTAATGGCGAATGTGCTTTCATTTCTACACACAAACGTCGTTCTTCACAACATGGTACACGAATTGTTCGCGTATTTATGTCTTTATAGAATAAATGTAAAAACATTTTGCGAGGCATTAGAATTGCTGGGACGTGTTATTTTTAAAGAATAAAATATTTAACGGAATTCAGTGGAATACATAGAATATTTTAGGGATTTTAAGAGTCAAATTATTAATTATATCTAATATAAAATAGAGAAATTATTATTTTAGTTGGCAACCATATACAATCACCGAAAAAATGCCAAGGCAGTCATGCATGATTGACATAAAATATTAATCATTTTACGTTAGCCGGCTATACTTGCTCACTTTTAAAGTTACAATTTATATTTCATTTTATATGAATATACATATATGATAATGATAGAGAAAATAAAGAGATTGCCAATGTGTGAATGTATCGTATCGTATCGTATCGTTTTATAATCATGTCGATGTTTAGATCACAATCTACGTCACATGGAATAGCTCGATGGAGTGTTAGTATACGCAAGAACGCTTTCTTGAGCAGGATGCAGGACACCGATTTTCCATTACAATCTCAATCATTCCCGTAGTCTCTTTCCGTATTATATGCCAGAGCAATATCAACCAACCACCGTCTCTATCTCCTGCTCTCCGTCATTCCCATTTTTACATGTTCCATCTCGCATGTACGCAAACGCACTTTACAGAGGAGCGCGCATACACATACGCGTTCTTCTACGGAGACGCACAACAAACACACACACACACACACACATATATTTATATATATATATATATATATATATATATATATATATATATATAAATAAATATATATATATATATATATATATATATATATATATATATATATATATAAAATATATATATATATATATATATATATATATATATATATATATATATAAATAAATATATACCAACACACACACACAGAATGCACACTTTCACAAACAACATGTATCCGAAAATAGAGAACACTTAAGCTTGTCAGCTCCTCGATTGCATTCGCTATTTTTATTTAATTTAATCTTCTCCATATATTTATATTTATTTATATATATATATATATATATATATATATATATATATATATATATATATATATATATATATATATATATATATATATATATGTATGTATATGTATAAATGAGATGCCATCCTTCGTTTCGTCATACTTTTTCGACATTGCGGAACAATTTTCAATCATATGAAATTTTATTTATTTTAGTGAGGAATAATTTATATATATATATATATATATATATATATATATATATATATATATATATATATATATATATAAAATTATGACTTCAGGGCTAATTTCCCTCTTTTCTTTCCGCCATGTATATTATCAAACATCTGCAGTATCATGCGCCGAACTTTCTTATACGCATATGGGTTAAACCACATCGTAGTTGCATTATTTTTCTAATATTTGTTCTAACCTTTAGATCGCTTTTACACTAAATATATTTCTAAGATTAAATATAAAATGCCAAACTTCAAATTATTTAAGTCTATTTTGTTAAACAATTGGTGATACGATTTATGTAAAAAACTATTTAATAAGCAGATTTTGAAACCAGTACTCTTTTTGGAAAAAAAATTCAAGCAAAAGTTATGCTAAATATAAATACCTTTAAATTTTGTTAATGCAATTTTTCTGTAACTGTAACCGTTTTTGAGTAATTGCAGAAACTGCAAAAAATGAAGAGTAAACAGGCAATTCCGCTGTGAATATTTTTTTCAAAAATAGGAGGTGCCCTGGCATATGCAAATATTAAGTTTAAAGTTTCATAATATTAGCTTCAACCGTTTAGGCTATAGAGAACATACACACAGAAACACACACACACACAAACGGACGTCATTCCAAAAATAGTCGGAATCGATTCAGGGAAGGTCAAAACGTATATTTCCGTTAAAATATCTAGTTCAAAATTTTCATGATTACAATTCTTACTTATACTGCGTATAAGAAAGTAAAAAGTAAAATGCATTCTATTTTAAATCATACATTTTAAGTGATGTTTTTCATGCTGGTATATAACTGCTATTTGAATACTCGATTTTTTAAATAATCTATTGATTTGTTAAATAGAGAAAATTCATGCGTAAGAAAATAAAAGGGTATGATTTAGAAGCACATTTATAAACAATCACACCGTGACGATTGTTGGTAAATTAATACTTGTGGTGCAGTATTAATTCAAGCAAAATGTTATTCATTACTGTTCCAATCATATGTTCGTAGATCAAGTTTCAACAAACTATTGAAATATACGATTGTAACAATACGATACCTGTGCAACACCAGAAAGTTTGTCTGGCATTAGATGAAATTATATATTGCGGAAATGGAATATAGTTGTTATTGAATGGAACACGATATCGATTATATGTAAAATAGGCGAAAATAAGCGTAACGTTTGCATGATGTCCAACGTGAGTATAATGGAATAAAAACTAGAATTAACTGTAACGTTATTCACCAATACCATTTGCGAATTTTCAACCCTGAAAGCAAATATCATTCCAAATTTTATTGTCAATACCATCGCTTACTTTTACCCCAAACATACAACTATTATTTTATTTTTTGTCAGCATACAAATGTTCGGTAGTAATAATTTTTAAAACCTACATATGCAACTGTTAAATATACACTGTACATTTTAGGATTAATGCCCTAATAGTTTACCAAATACTTACTATATTATAATGTAATGCATTTATAGTTTTAGTTTTGCTTTTAAATATAAATATTTAAATTTATCTGTAGCGGATCGACTACAATGGTCATTGCCGTTTCAATTGACAGTCATCATATGAATATTTAAAAGTGATGATCAATAAAGAAGGAAAGTCATATATTTTTAAATTGAATATATGTTTAAAATGTATATGTTTATTCTATTTACAAATAATTTGTGACATTAAATCCAAGTGTATTATTTTATTATTATATTGATCATAACTTATAAATAAATCTAGTCTTTGTCAATTTCAATGAAAATTCAAATATGTAAATTATATAAATATTTTGCTTGATAATTGGTACTAACGTATATATTAAGTCTTAAAACATTGTTATCTTAATCAATAAAATTAGAGAAGTATAACAATAAATTATTTGCATTATTACTATTAGAACCTTTATTTTCAGTTGTGAATATTTGCCAAACAAAAGTTCGTGATGCTTATTCATTATGAAAATCTTTTCTTTTCTGAAGGCAAAATATTCATAAAAGCCCTACCGAAAGCTAAAAATAGAAATAACTAATGCAACCAAAATAAACTGAGGAACGGCTACCAATCAAACGAGTATTTTAAAATATTTATTTCAAAGATGAGCAATTATCAATTTCAAACAAAAAAGTCTCGTAATACATTATTAATAAAATAAAACCGTCATCGAATTCTGATAAATATAAAATGATCTAATAATGGTATATCGGTGTACGGTTGCTTGCGTTAAATATTTTATATGTCATAATTTTCCTTCGGATGAAAATCCAAGTAAGTGGTGGTTATTTTAGCGTTCGCTGCTGGAAGCCGTCTGTCGGTACGTAATACCTGTCCTGTTGCCTTATAGGATATTTATTAGATGACTATATAGTGCAGCTATTAAAGAAGTTAAATAACTTAGTCCTTTTATCCGCTTGCTCCTTATTGGCGCACGTGACGCCCACCAGTCGAACACAGTGGCGAAAAACGAAATTATGAACAACGAAGAAAACAGCGTAAAAGTTTGTACGAGAAATGCACATTTAAAATGTAAATTTTTAACTTTGGTCTTAATTTTCACTGGTTCAAAACGGAAATACACAATATTACGCGAATATAAATCCGCATTCAAGCACCCCGCGGTGGAAACCTTCTTAAATTATTCATTACAGTTACATCTGCGTGATTATATAATAAATAAAACTAATTTATTTTAAAATATACTTTCTGCAATTGACTGCCATTAAATGAAATATGAACCACCATAGTAAAAATAGTTTATTTTTATTTCGCATCTAACCCATTTTTCCTCTTTTAACCTGTATCGTATATTATCTATGTATAAGCTATTAAACTATTTTAACTCCATCAAACTTTTATTCATACAGTGTTTTATTATTAATCCACAAATGTGTGCAAGCAATAAATTATATATTAAATTATTTATATATTTTGTAAAAACTTATTCGAATAAATAAAAGTATTCGTTAATAATTCTCTTCGTTTTCTTTGTAGATTTTCTACAATTTTATTTCTATATGAAAGCCATCATAGATTCCAACTAACTTTTAATAGAAAATGCGCTCTGCATATTTTTTTCATTCTTTCATTTTTTGCTAATATATGTATATGTTGAAAACATCTGTAAATAGGAGAAAAATGTAAAAAAACAATGTTGCAATTGAAATGCCGCTGTAGCTTCAGAAATGTATTTAAAATTTAAATATCCGACATGGTTTGAGTTGGCGCTACACAAACAACTGATTTATTTTTCAATTTTTTTTTAAATGAATATTTTAATGCTTTTATATACATATACCTATACTTATTTATATATTTAATAATTTGTATCGTATTATAAACTAATTCGCTTCATTCATAAAAAATAAATAATTATAATCACGAAAAATGTCAAAATAATATTATTTATAATGATTGATTTTGAATATCAATGTTTATTTGACAATATTACAATTAATAAATTAATTTTTAGCACTATGCCTAGTTTTATAGAAGTAAAATTTAATATACTAGTAAATAGACAAAATCCAACCCATTTTAAGCTTCTAATAAAAATTTTATATTGCCGTCAAAATGTCGATTCATTTCTGATTTTTATACTGGAGTAGTAAATGTAGCAGGTCTTTATAAAGCTGGGCATTAAAATTATTGTCCATTGACAAGACAGGGCAAAAATTTATTCCGTTTTCCATGAATACTGCTATCAAAAATGTTTCTATAGAATTGAAACAATATAGGAAATATATTTATTAACAGGATTTTCTTTTATTTTGAATATAAACAGTGTTGGCGTTTGGTAAAGAAAGAAAGAATTTCACGGTTCGTTATTTTCAATCGTCAATATCGGCATTGTATGTTTTGAAAAGATAAAACCTGAGACTGAAAATATTTTTCTTACAAACTTTGACGATAGAATAATCAGTGATCTCGACTGAGTTTTACATGTATACGAAATCCTTTTTTTGGTACTACAACGTTACAGTTGAATGATTTGGTATTGTTTATTTCATAAAAATTGACGTTCAAGTGGTATTTTAAAATATCAAAATGATTATATCAATCTATACTTATATTATAGTTATATTGAATAGTACTAAAAATGATAAATTTATATCGAAATTCTGTAAAGTTTTGTGTTCGTGTATTTGACATTACTCGTTATTCCGTTATAGATTTTCTACCTTTTCTGAGGAAAGGTCGCGCCGCATAATGATTTGAGCATACAATGTTTGTTGAAATTTACCTATACTAAATCAATAGTATTGTCCGCGGTAAACCAGTGAGTGCAAAGTTTTGTTTACTTATGATCCTTTCTACGTTAGATGCGGGCTTGAATGGTTACGTGTAAAAATAAATCTCGATTTACGATTTGTGTGGAGTTCGCTGAAATAGCATTTCTATTAGATTTGCTCCGATGTTTGCGGTGGAAACAATAAGAGAAACGCTAGTCTTGCAGAAATACGTATTTCTTTTGCTTGTGTGCAAATTGCTGCAAAATATATTCGACGCCTTACCTGTATTTCGCAACATACACAATTTTTTTTTAATTGATTTAAATTACTCTGTTATAATGGTTTAGTTTAATATTGTTGGATATATTAATATTTTAACAATTGATTAAATTGCTTTTTAATGCACTTCCTTCTATATTTAATATCTGGAATGTCGATCGTAACACTCATATTATTGAATGAACACCGGACAGCTGATCCAAAATATCTTCTCTTTCCAAGTCTTTTCAAACAATATAAAAAATTCACGAGTCACTTATTTTGATGATATATCATCCCACCTACGGTACAGTTTGAACTTGATACACGTCAACTACAATATAGAAATATGTGGCTATTATAGTATGAAAATAACCTTGCAAAACATAAATAATAATAATAAGTATCTATTCATGTCGGACGCACCAGTCAATCGATTGGCCAATTATTATCAAATAAAAGACACCCCACCGAGTTGAATACAAAATAAACTAATAGACAGCGATGAAAATTAACTGATGAATTGTTTCATTTAGTCAAGAAATGAATAGATTTTTACCAAAAGTTTAACGGCGAGACTATTCTTATTTTCCAAATAATTACACAATATAAACTCGTATAGATGTTTGATAATCCCGAATAGATGAATTATCTCCAATTATCTCCAATTATATGACGTTTTGTAAAAACAGACAGACAAGTGAAGCCAGCGCCTATGAACTAACAGCAAGCTGTTAAGAACGCCAAGAAGCTTGACATTGGCATTGTAACTTGGCATCATTCTTATCCGTTTCAATTATCTTTCTATTTCTCTGTGCAATACATTTGAATATGTGTGTCAATTAAGTTTATATAATATAAATATATGTCTGTAATTTTTGTAATGGCATGTAAATGTAATAATAAATCTTGTAACGTAATGAAAATAACTGTAAATAGTTCCTATTGAATTTCTGTGCTGACGTCGTCGAAATATTTCCCTCATACAATTATATAGGTATCTACTATGAAAGAAATTCAATAAAAATATTTTTTTTTTGTGAAATAGTTCTATATACCTATATCATTATATTTTATTTCAATGATTTAATCGTGCAGATTCAAAGATATTAATTTAAAAGATTTCTGTTAGTCTGTGACATCGTACGTCATTTTTCAAAGAACTATAATAATCTTAAATTGAATATTTACGCAAAAAAAAAACAACAATTACAATTTATTGAAACATAGATACTATATCATTAGGTGACATTCTTAGAACCATTTTACGTGTGTATTTGATAATGATAAGTGCATAAATATTTCAATTGACGTGCGAAAGAACATCCGAAACGACTTGGCGTTGAAATGAGTGTTAAACTTTCCTCAGTTCCGTTCAAACATGTAGTAGTATGAACGAAATGTATGAGCGCGGTATGTGTCTTTATTTGTGAATTGTGGCCAAGAGAGTCATGGGCAAACGGGCGATGGTTTCAAACGATGCGACCTTTTATTTTATTGATGAGGTCAGTGCGGTAACTTGCTTCACCTCTACACGTTTATAAATTTATCTCCACGGCATTCCGCGTGAACTTTTTGAAATAATTATGTTTTTTTTTTTTAATTTTTTCGTACAGTATTACTATTACGAAATAAAGGTCGTCGCTACTGTTTACTTTTCAACGTTATTTAAACAGCGCAAAAAAACTGAAAAATGAAACATTACATTACGGCTACGTTTACTTTTTTACATAAGCTAAATTTTGTAGCATCTGTAATGTACTTTTAAAATTTATGGTAATTTAGTTACATTCTAAAATAAAAATAAAACTGTTTGTACGCATATTAATTGCAATAATAGATTTTTTTTTGGTAAATTAAGTATATATATATTCAAAAATTCGGTTATTTCTTCTTTAAATTACAAAATTTATTTGGATATAAAATATGGGTATATAGGAGTAAATAGAAGAATTAAAAAAAGAGTTAAAATTGGCTAGTTTATGATTCGCATATAATATAGAGCTTATCGCGTTTTATTTTAACTAAACAATCCATAAAATTTCCATATAAAATAATGTTGGTTTAGGATGAACCGAAAAATGCGAGTACCCTGCCAATGTTTGTAAATATTTGATCTCGAAAAGCTGTTCGTATTATAGCAAATATAAGTATTTCCAAAACACTATGAAATTGTATTTTTATATTTTGGTTCGAGTCCAACATTTACATTTGTAGTTTCACTCAGCAAAAAGTTTAAATAGGTACTTCAATGTCTGGCTATTTATGTGGATATAACACTGAAAGATTTTGCAAAATGTTTTGGAAATTATTCAAACATTTCTAGTTGATTGCAAATTGTATATTTAAGAAGTATTAACGATATATTACAATAAAATTTGTTACCAAAAACAAAAGAATTTATTGATGTGGAAAATATATATTTCTAGGATAAGGAATACAAAGGAATTTATGAATGATAAATATTTAAAAAATATACGTTTGTAAAATATACAATAAGACTTTTTAAAAAAAATTTTTAATAACAATAAATCAGTCCTGCTATAAGCTGGATTCGAAAGCTTATTTCTAACTATTCTAGGTCTAGATAAAAATTAATGAACGTTTAAAATAATTATGCGTAAGTATTTTTACTTTTGCATTATTTTAAATAAAAACGATTTGTTGTAGGTACTATTTTCAAAACATGGATATTGCAAGATAACAGATTAATGATGACAGATGTACCAATCAACTTCTATGCGAATAAACCTATTTTTAAATGTGACATCGGGAACAGTGTTAAAAATTTAACTGGAACAATTGTTTAATTACATGTACATTTTTTATTAAAAGAATTTTAATTAAAATGCGTTCTTTGGTGGACAAAGTGTTTCATTAAATGTCTAGTAAAACCTTTGTACAAAAAATACAATCATTAAAAAGAATATATTTATTTTTAGGATGATGTTTGCAAATTGTTTGAAAATTGTATACGTATTTTCGGCTTTGTAATTAATGTAACAGCTGTGTAAATATCAGGAAATTATTAATAAAGAGACACATTTCTGTACAACTTAAAGATTGTGCTAGACACGAAGTACCATTTTTTGTTAAGCTTAGTTAACAAAGAACGAAAACAATAATTACCTAGTTACATAGAGGCACATAAGAACTAAATGAGTGCGAAAAATATTAGGTTGTCTATTGTAGTTTATATTTTAATTTGGTAATTTTCTGTTTTTGTAATAAAACAAAAGCACCATTAAGATAAGAATGCTATATGTATTATTATTGGTTCTATTAATAGTGGCCAGCAAAAAATTTATTTATAAGCAAACAATGACTTATTTTCACAATTTTGCAAACAATGGATTGAGATAGTTTAAATTTATATTCTAAATTATCTAAATCTAAATTGTTTTTATTGTATTAAAATAATAAATTATTACGTATTTAAAAGGTCTGAAATTTAAATCTGAATCTTAAATATGATTATATCTAAAAATTAGATGATATTTGATAATAATTTTGAATTCATTTTAATTGTGCAATGCGATATTTGTATTTTAATTAGCTTTTGATAATATTTTGGCAAAGATCTATTGTTTCCATTTATATTTTTGCGTTATAGCATGGAATAAGCTTTCATAAAATAACGTGATGAACAAGATATAATTGCATATCAAAAATGTATTTCAACATCTTTCATTTTTAAGGTATGCTGAAAGTAAATATGAGCGTGGTGTAAACAAGTTAATGTCTCCCTAGAGAGTTTTTTCTTTATATAATAAAAATACTTTCCGTAGTAACAATGATGATTGGAAATGAAAAGAGTAATTTATAAACTTATGTAATATATACAAGAGAATCCTTAAAAAATAAAGAATATCACTGAAACATCTTCTTATTGCTATATTCATTGTTTATGTACTCTCTACAATTTATGGAAGTCTAGTTTTACGTTTTCGTAATTTATCTTTCATATAACAAAAACATTTTGTTGGTGTAATTGTATAACGTGCTTCATGACGGATCTTAGAACGAAGCTGTCATCTACTCTGAACTTATCACAAACACTCGAAATTTCTACTTATATAATTTATGAAGAAACGTTTTATTGAAACTAAGTCTGAAATATAATGTTTTGACGTAACATCAAATACAGTGAACTTTTGTTTGTCAAACATTTGATATCTCGCCCGCTGATTAAAGCTTAACAAGAAAATGTTTGCTCATTGGTTGTATTCACACATAGAAAACAAGATGCGCGTCTTTATTTATTTTAAGTTTCATCGTTTTCGCACATGGACGCGTTCTCAAGAGTTGCTACAGCAAAAACTGATACAAAACTTTTTAGATTCACGCACAAGATAAAAGTAGATACGTACACGCTAGCAAATAAAACGAAAATTGCTTTATAGGGTAAACAAATGGAAAAAATAAGTAAATAATCCCAGTTCTAAGGTCGAATAGACCATTCAGAAGTTGTTAAAGTAGCTTTAACTAATTGGTTTTTTTTTACCATAAATATTGAAAAGTATTTTATAACAAATTCTAAAAGAATTATATACAAAATTGTCATCATTTCAAATGTATAAAATTACAATGAAATAGCACACATATCCACTTTACGTTTTTACCTTAAACTAAATCATAATTTCTAGTATAAAATTTGTAATTCTCTATAAAATTATTCATGTTTTGTTGTACTTTATATTACTTTATATACTATTAACTGATATATAATTGATGTTTGATGTGTGGACTTTAATACAAATTGTAGCTAGGTATCATTGGACTCCTCCAATGAGCAAATCGTCCATTAAATAAGCTATTCTGTTTGGGTTTGCGTGAACGGTGTGTTGGAGATAGCCCTGTTGGTTTGTGCTCTGTTAGCGTATATATCTACGTTTACTGGCTGAGCGCCGCTGAAGACGAACACACAATGGTTATTCGGTGATTACGGGACGAGTAATACATGTTGTTTATCTCAACACCCATTGTCTGTTAGTTTGAGTAGATGCTCCGGGCTGCTAGTGCAACTATTTATACTTTCAACACCGGATCCACTATTGCCGGAATTGGTTGTTTTATGGTTTAGAGTAATTGTGAAATGCTTGGATTGTTTCAAATTTATAATAAAATTTAATAGATCATTTTATATTTACAGTACAATTATGAATTAAATTTTATTATGAATTGTAATAAAATAAAAATTTCAGATTTTCAATTTGATCTGTTAATTACAACGTAAATTAAGTAATTTGATTTTCTTAAACTATTTATCTTAATATAATAAGAAGAAACGTTAAAGTTAAAGAGTCAATATATACATTACAAAATAACTGATTAATACAAATATTGAATTATAATTACAATGTGTAATAACATAAATGTTTTAAAGTTGAAAGGAAAAGATAGACTGGGATGAAATGTATTTTAGAATAAACTTAATTATTGAATCAGTACATAAGATATTATGCGAAACCGGATTTCAATTTTATAAATAAATGCTAAGAAACGAATAATATTTAAGTACATCATTGGAAATAACAATAATAAGTAAGGACATATGAAGGTTGTTACAATATAACAATAATGATTTATACCAGCCCATAATGTATAATTATTTTTCTATTCATTTATGATCACACGAAACACAAACAACACACTTTAAATTATGATTGAGAACTAAACGAACGTATAGATGTTTGGCTGTATGTGTATAGTAGTATCAAATTATTTTGCAATGTAATAAAAATACAGTAATTAACAAGTGGCATAGTTGGAAATGGTCTTGAAATAAAATATTTATATATTCGACATATCCATCATCTATGTAGAACGTAGATCTTATAAAAGATACTATAACATTGCTAAATAATATTTCGGAAATAATGGATTGATTAAATCTACTAACAGTGTCAAATACCAAGCAAGCGGGCAAGTATGCTTAGAAATGTGTTATTAATAGTAGTAATCCATAAAACTAGACGCATTCGTCATGTATCAGTACAGAGAAAATTTATTTGCACAAAGTATAGTAAAACCAAATGATAATAATTACTAATAATTTATTTTTATTGGTGGGTATTCGTTAGTGGTATAAAAATAATTTATTGGAAATTGAGTACAAATTGAGAAGGGATTTATATAAAATGAAGGGAATTAAAAAAAAATTGCAATTTATGGAAATGCATAGTCTAGATTATAAAGATGTTATTAATTGACTTATTTGTAAAATGACGATATATTCTCTGTCATATCAAGGACATAATACGCGTTTGAACAGAGTCGCAGGTGGCGAATGGATCGTCAGGGGCCGTATTCCCATGGCAATTATAAACCGAGTTAATTGAAAATTGCCATTTCGACGGCACTATATCGCTAAGCTTCGTGGTTGGCTATATGCCGCGGCGCCAAACACATAATTTAAGCCCGTGGATCCGAGAAGTGAAAATATGTATGGGACAACAAAAGTATTATATAAACACTCGGCTTTGCCTAAACCGCGTTATTAAATGCTGCTATTGCTAGTGTTTTATGTTAGAGGGATTTGGACTTTTTCAGGTGTTTATTATTTCAGTGAATTATTCTATTTTTGTCATAGCTTAATTAACATAATACATCTAGTCGAATTAAAAACTTTATTATATCTAATAAATATAAAGTATCGTCTTTGACTATTTTGAGTGTGAGTGCGATTTTATGTAATAGAAAGACAGAGTTATTAATGTGAGAATTTAACTGGGAAAAATAATGTTTAAAAATAACTCATGTATGACGGACTATGGTCAATTTTATTATTCAGTTCAAGTTGAGTATGAATTATTAATCCATTTCAGACACTTAAAATACCGACAATACTTAATCAATTCAAGGTCGAAATGGAAAATATTACGCGTTTCGCATTTGTTTATGTGATAAGACAACTGACCGCCTACATATGATGATAATATAATCAAATTGCATAGAAACACTGAGTAAATGATAGTCAATATTATTTTAAATTTATGATCGCAATTTCATAAACAATTTTTTTCCTTGTTATAAATATAACTTTGATGAATATTCTTGTGTGAAGTACAAAATAATGTTAGAAGCTTATCACTGGCTCTAGTAGTAATTTTATAATTTCAACGTATAATTTATGAAAATGCTATACCTTCAAAGAAAACTGGTATAATTGATATACATATTGTATATATTTGAACATATTACCTATGCATTCTTACTATTTTTATATATGTAAAATATATTAGTAATTAAAAAAAAATTATCTTACATTTTATCTACTATAGTATGTATATTTACGCACAATACTCACTATTAACACTCCATTTCTTGTATGATCACATAATAGGCTCAGTAAAATTTAGTACAGCGTGACCAAGGTTTAATGTTGCGGTTATCATTACAATTTCTTTTGTAGTTTTTTGTTATTTTTAAAATGATTCAGTAAAAAATTTGTTATTACCCAATAAGAAATTATATAAAATAGACCTTTTTTCATCATAATTTTCACATAAACGGCTCAACTATATGAACATATAATAACTACATAAAGCAATTGTTATTTGTTGATAATACTGATATGTAAAATTATTAAGTCAAATGTGACTAGTTTAAAATAAATACAATTGTATAATCAAATAATGTATTTTGTAGTTTGAACAATGAAATATCAAATACAGAATAAACAATAAGAAAAGATTAGATATATAATTGCTGCAGGAAAATTAAAAAAATAATCATTCTATTATTTCGGAAAGTGTGCAGGTCAAACGTAATAGTAATAGCAAACAGTATCTCAAGAATGTTTTTTTTTTCACGAGTTAAGACGAGAGCCAGGAAACAGTAGGAAACTGCAGATTGATTTGTGCCGTGTTTCTTTTAGACTGAGACATTCATTGTGTTCCTTCCGCAAACCGGGATTCATCACTCTTCTTCTTTAACCTCTGCTTGCAACATTACACTTATACGAGCTACCATTACAATCTATAAAACTTGGAGTGCTTTGAAAATAGCATGAAGAGATATCATTTACAACCATTATTGTTTATAATCTAAAAAATATATTCAAACCGGAAGTGCCTGTTTGCACTTCTGGTTTGATTTTTTTTCAAATATAGGAGGTATACATGCGAAGCATATACCTACAAATCTTAAGTTTAAAGTTTCATAATTTTAACTTCAACCGTTTAGGCTGTATACACACACATATACACACAGACAGACGTCATTCCAAAAATAGTCGGAATCGATTCAGGATTAGATCAAAACGTATATTACCGTTAAAATCTCAAGATCAACATTTTTCATGATTACAATACTTATACTGCGTATAAGAAAGTAAAAAGCGTGTGACTGCGTGGAAATGAAATTTTTGAGAAGTATTTGTGGTGTATCTAGGAGAGACACAAAGCGGAATTTGAACTGTTATAGCTAAATATAATCATTTTGATGCAGCGTAAAATAAGTAGTATATGTGTTATAAACGCCTCAAGAATATAGTTTTAAAAGGGTTGCTTTTCTTTCTCCATACTTTTAAAGTAATTAATATTTTATAATAATATATTGTTTATATTATGTGCACTAAATATATTATATAAGTAACGTTCTGGCAAATAGATTTGTATTATTTATCTAATAAAATAAAATGTTTCAAATTTAAACTGAAAAAAAGAACCAATTGCCCAAGTGTAGATACGCGTAGTCGGAGTTGAGAATAAATTGGAATTGTAAAACAGTTAAATGTACGCGTGTAAACAAAAAATAAAACGAAAGTGCTATTTGTCGTTGAATGTAGTCATCATCAAACATAGGCACCAATCTGTCTGAGAGAATGTTTGTTTACATGAACGTAATGTGTTTGCAAGTATAACGCATGGGTGTATGTGTATTAAATGAGAATTGGATTTACGTATGATAGCAATTCGCAAACATAAATTACCGTGTAGCAATAAAAGGTTTACTATTAGGTACTTTTTATTCCCGGAATCGTAAACATTTTATTACTATCATTAGATTCAATTATACGATTTTAATCTCGATGGAATAGATTTGACTTCTTTACACCGTAATATAGATATTTTCAAATATACTACACTGCTTCATTAATATTTGTTCATGCAATTGTTTTTTTCCTGCTGTAGTATGTAATATATTGCTGATATGACGTCTTAAACAGCGGTACTTGTCAACATACATAAACTTTATTTATATTTTATACTTTTAATCAAAAATGACAAAATCACTACAATAACTGCTGAGTTAGTACATCTTGTGGAAGTAGTTTTCCTTGCTATGATGTATATTTTTATATTTTTGTGGTTTATCCCAAACATTAAGTTTGCGTAAAAATGTTGCAATTTCGCAATAAAACAGACTAGAAAAAAGTCGTTCATTTCTCATAACTTTTTACAAAAACATCTCAAGTAAATGAAAATTACAGAATAATATAACGCTATATAAAATCTTATAAACAAATTGGTGATTTCAGATTTTAACAATAAAATTTTCATCCCTTACGAAAACGGCGATAAAAATGGTTTTTATTCCTTTTATTACATGCAAATTTAGAATATTTCATTCCATTTGCCCGAAATTATAATGATACAAGGTCATCTTTGAAACACAACAAATACAACATCAATATAGCTATCTTATTTTATCTGTTTCATGCTTTATTCTATGTTACTCTTTTTTTCATTTTTTACAATAAAATTTTCGTATATTAAGCTTACTAACATTGCAATTTATATAATCAAAACAACAAAATTATTCTGTACTACTGTTTTCTGATCGTAATATGGTAGATTCCCAATAGTAGCTACCAATTTCGGGAAATTAAAATACGTACGTAGCATAAGAAATTTTGATATACGAGGACCTAAATATATTTAACATAGATTTAATATGCCTTAGAGATAGATACATTACTTTGATTAATTATGCATGCAATCAGTCAATTAAATTGTACGGAACTTATTTTGTTTGATACAAAATCAATATTAATAAATTTAAGAACGAAAATGCAGCATTTTTTGCAAATTAGTTAAAATATGTTTATATTATAAATATTTAAATTATTATGCAGTTTAATTAGTTTTGTTGTTTAGAACCAAGCTATGGTAAGTACTTTAAAATTAATTAACTTGTCTTTATATTATAATAATAATGAAACTAATATATAATCTTATAATAATTACAATGAGTAATTAATTTGTTCCATATTCACTGTTGAGTTAATAAATTAAAATGAAATCATTTTTTTAGATGTATGTGCTAATCATTGCTAAATTTACATTTTTATATTTAAAGTTATAGTATTTATTACGAGTACATTGCCAAGACATGGCGTTACATTTTGCACAGATAACTTCTGTTTGCTTATTTTTTGCGGTGTCTGTAAAAGCTGAACCAAAAATTAGTTTTTAATTATTCAAACTTTAATGTCACTCTACATACCAGTGTTAAATATTATGTTTTGCACCTGTGTATAATACTAATGAAACATGAAGTGTTTCGCGTACTTTGTGAAACATTTCCATTTTCAGAGAGTTTATATTAACACTGCGGCATATTACGAAGATGTTATACTTGATGGAAGTTTTAAGTGGCCGCTAGGCATAAAACATGCTCTTTTAATAAATAATTATTGTAGATAATATACTCAGAGCGCCGAAGTTTAAATTTCTTCAGCTTCAAGCTATTCTCACATATATCGTATTACCCATATAAAATATACCAATAGAAACACTGCGAGTTTCTAACTTACCATGCGATAGAATAAACAGCTTAAGCATACGTATAAAAATAATTCATAAAATGGTAAACGGATTAATATCTTTGTTTAATGTGTTTTGTAGTTTTTATGATCAAATGCATCATCCATATTTTATTTAGTTTTATGATATTATTATAATTTTCATAATAAACCTATTTCTGTCCGTGGAAATTTTAATTAACGAATATGTCAGGAATATGATATTATTCTAAATGTTAATACCTCTTTTTAACTACCCTTACTATTTTAAAATTTATTTGTATAATTTTGAGTTTTTAATATATTGTTTATGCTGCTTTATTAGATACGATCAAGATCGCTGTTATTTTATTTATGTATATAAATATAATAAAATGATGGTTTGCATTCATTACTGTTTCAATAGAAATTTTTAGAAAATTGAAGAATGTAAAATATTGAAGAATTTTATTTTCATTTCATGAAATGTTAACAAATTTAATGAAAGATTCCGATGCTTTCATTACAGAATATTATTACATAAATTCGTGCGCGCATTTTTACTGTTTTTACTTATTCAATACATATTTTGAATGAATCAAAGAAGCCTAAGAACCAAGTAAGTTTTGTTTTATCTCCGCTACCAATCATTATAAATTGTAAATTTTGCTATGCAACGAATTCATTGAAATATATTTTCTTTAATTATAATTTCTACTGAAGTTTGAAATAACTTTAATAATGAAATAAAACGACATTGCTTGGCCTATAGAGATATTTTATATATATATAATGCAATACGTACTTCAAAAGTAAAATTGAATAGCGATGTAAGACGAAACTTGAAAAAGCTAAAACACCGTATTACTGCACACTATACAGCATTCCTGGAATACTAGCGCGAAACTAAAGTTTTAGATGAATAAAATTCACAAACCTTTTCATACGTCGCGTGCTACCAAGTTCTTGAAGATAAAAATGTACAAATAAAATATTTTCATATAAAGCTGAAGTTAAACATGAACTGTAACACAATATCAAAATTTGATTACACAGATGTAAATCAAAAGAAACATTGAACTCATAATGAATATTCTAAGAAACAACATTTTCATCACATGTCAAAGTTATATTTATTATTTAATTGCTTTACAAATTATTGTAATAAATAAAAATGTAACTACGTTGTTCTTTTTGTGATTAATATGCGTAAATTCTCAGGGATTCTGTTTGCACTATAAAAGAAATATTCGAAAATATTTTGTAAAATTTTATATTGAATTATTATTGTATCCAATCGCCTCAAATATATTTATAATGACTGAAATTTAAATACATCCTTCCTTATAAATGTCGTTTTATATTTTAAGAAATATTAGTTACTTTCGTGTTGAAAAACTTAACAACGGTACTGGCTTGTACCGTAAAGAATTAATAATTTCGCTTAAGGCGGGCTGCTTAATAGATGTACAATTAAATGTCAATGAAATATGAACAATCTCGACATTATATAAATTAATGTTTTGAAGAAAAATATTTAGAGCTAGTGGTATTTGAAAAATAAATTTATATTTTTGAATAAAATTAAGATTGAATTTCGTTTGCTCCTATATTTTTTATCAATTAAATAGCAAATAAATATAAACAAGATTACGTGCTAGGTGATCAAATTAGGGACAAGTGATTAAAATAAATTAAAAACATATAGGAAACATTCTTGATCCAAATCCATCGTTGACCTTGTACCAGTCACTCAATAAATGTTGAGATGATTTTGTTGCTCTGACACTTGCCCGTTAAAACCGTTATAACCGTAGTGTCCTATCGTAGCGATTTATTAACACCGAATAACGAACGTCACATTCCCGATGGATAACGTGTGATTGAAAATTATTGTTTAATACTGTGCCGTTCGAGTCGCGCCGTAAATTACAAAAACGTGTTCATCACTTACTCGCCGCACTCAATCCATTAATGTTTTCTATCCATTTTCATTAAAATCTGAGCGAAATGTACTCAAAAACTCTAATAATAGTAGATTATTACAACGTAAAATTGTGTATTTTGTACTCGGTAGAAAGATATAATTAAATGTCAAATTATTTTTGCGTTTACTCCATCCATTACAGGCAAAGCTATTGTTATTTTCCTAAAAATTTAATAAAATTCTCATGACACGACACTAGAGCTTTCGCGTAAAATTGATGTTGCACTATAAAAAAATTCTATACAATAGATCTTTTTCGTTACAACATTTTCAAAAACGGCTAAGCTATATTAATACATTTTGCAATAAAGTTATCTTTAAATTACTCTGAATGCAATAATAGACATTAAATTCAGTTAGTTTAAAATAAACAAGTATATAAACAAATGCGTGTTTCAGGGTGATTAATGCAATTTATCTAGTAATAATTCAGAGTAACCATTTAATGCAGTTAAAGCAAAAACCGAAACCATTTTACCAAAAAATATGAACTGGCAAAAAAAACTATCATCATTTAACAGTGGTATTACTTTTACTTTTCTAAATACAATTACATTTTAAAAGTGTAATAAGTCCAATTGATGTTTTTCAAAAAACTGCATATTAAATAACTATTATATAAGATGGTTTTATTGATTTTGTATTATACAATAAAATTATTAATATAAATTAAAAAAGTGTAATTTCTTTTTAAATCACAAACGAATATCAATTATTTTCGAAGATGTAAAAATGTTGCATATAATATTATTTTAATAATGTATTCCTCACATGCAAAAATTCAATAAAAAAAATTGAAATATACAATGGCCGCTTTCTTATACAATCATAATTGATCGTACCGATACAGACTCAAATTAGAAATTATATTTATATAGCATGGACATTATTTTACTAGAATAAACGCATAACTGTAAACAATGTTCCCGAATTCAGAGTTCCTTTCAGTATACAATTTACGAGAATGCCAGTTAAATTTCAGCAAAACTTTTAGTCAAAGAATTTACGACCTGTTTAAGTTGAAATAAATCATGGAAATTGGTATAATCTGGCATAATGTCACTCTCACACAAAAATGATAATGATACTGCAATGCGGTGCGCTTGTCACCAATCGATTCCATTATATTTTTCATATATAACACAACTTCTCTTTTGTATCACAAATTTGTAAACAAAAACAATGTTGTCCAACAGACTGTTGAATAAAATCGTCATTTTAAATAAATATAGTATAGCATGTACCTTTTTACAATTTTTTAGTAATATATAGCACTAAACTACAAATATACAGAAATGCTACTATTTACTAAGTCTACATTAAAAGTTTGCCGTGACTCTGACCATATCTGAGCTTTACCTTTCACACGAGAAAAAACCCCTTTGTTGTGTATATATAGATAAATCACTCTTTGCAATATAAAAGCTCTCCTTGCACATTTCCATTGGCGGTATATTATTTTTGATATAAATGTTTTTTAATTCAATTTTGTATTATGTATAAAAGTCTATTTTTTACATTATTAGTCTTTTGATATCTAATTATTTATTAAATCAGTCAATATTGTCACTCTATGTATTTTTTATTTTCATTGTTCGTTTCTGTTAGCGTGTAACCATAACGTTCAATGTAAACTCCTAAAGACTCATTTAACAGAGCACAATTTTTGAAAAGCAAACAAATACCATCGTTTTAGGTAAATGATAGGTTTTTTCTCCACAACATGAAATTCCCATAGTCTCTATTATATCTCGCTGTACACTTATTCTCTAAAAGAAATTTTGGAAATTCTTCAATAGCATTTTTAAGCTTTCTTATGAATACAAATATCAATGTATCAATATAGGATGTGTTTGGTTTCAATATTATTTTGACACGAATTTGCGAATTTCAGAACTAATAATTAATTAAATTTATAATCAAAACAGGCTTTTGTAATCTGTACTACAACATACATTAATGTCAAATATTTATTTAAATGTATGATTGCTATGGTTACACTTAAATTGATTATTAAAATGTAAACATACTTGTCATATCCGTGGCTAACGTTTATTAATTGCTATTTAATACTAGAAATTGTTCATTGAAGGTCTGGCCGTAATTTAAAATATCTCATTAATATTTAATAGTAATTAACAATCACCGTACATCGCACGTTCACCGCACGTTCAAAACGCCAGCACAACCTGCGGCGGAATTCGAAAAACTCGTTTAAATTTTGTCATGTAAGTTTCATAAAATTTTCATTTTATCGTCACCATCATTAACTGGTTTAAATATAGCCTAAACTTATTTTATCATTATTGTATGTATTAATAACTGTTTTATTTTCAGGTACCTGCGCATTCCAAGCTTCGAGGTCGATGTGATGAAAATATGTCAACCGATCTAGCATTAAGCTCAAAAAGTCTGTATTATATACAATTTTTAAGACAATATTTATAAATATGGTATATAAAAATGTAAATCCACAAATCCTGGTTATTGCATAACCATGGTAACAATATGATATTAGAATTTAATTTTGAGAGAAGCTAACGCATATATGTCCTGAAATTCTAAATGAGATGCAATTAGAATGTTAATAGTTGCCGTTTGCAAATATGCTCCTACATTTCACATTCTAATTTAAGCAATTTATCTAGAACTTTAGCTATAGTATATTTTAACAATCTCATTTATAGTGCTTCGAATATTCGCAATAATTATAATACTGGCAAAATTATAAGCACTTTTTAAAACATCTGCAGTATCAAGCACCGCACTTTCTTATACGCTTTTGAGTTAAATCACATCCTATTTTCATTATTTTTCTAATTTATAATATTTGTTCTAACCTTTGGAACACTATTACACTAAATATATTTCTTAGAACAAATATAAAATGTCAAACTTCAAATTATTTAAGTCTGTTTTGTTTTTTTCTTTTTATAAGCAATTGACAGTTGACAGATGATACGATTTATGTAAACATAAATATAATAAGAAGATAATTCATGAGGAATTTTGTTTGCGGTACCGTTTGGGGAAAAAAAGTTTCAAATAAAAGTTGTACAAAATGATGATACCTATAATTTTTATTGTAACAATTTTTCTGTAACTGCAACTATTTTTGAGTAATTGCAGAAACTGAAAAATATGACTAGAGTAAACATGCACTTCCGGTCGGAATATTCTTTTCAAAAATTGAAGGTTTTCTTGTCAGGCACATACAAATCTTAAGTTTAAAATTTCATAATTTTCCCTTTAGCCGTTTGGGCTGTAGAGCGCTCACACACACACACACACACATACACACACACATTCACACACACAGGCACACACACACACACAGGCACACACACACACACACAGGCACACACACACACACACACAGGCACACACACACACACACACACTCACACACACACACACACACACACACACACACACACACACACACACACACACACACACACACACACACACACACACACACACACACACACACACACACACACACACACACACACACATACACACACACACATACACAGACGGACGTCATTCCAAAAATTGTTGGAATCAATTCAGGGAAGGTCAAAACGTATACTTCCGTTAAAATCTCGACATCGAAATTTTTCATTATTACAATACTTACTTATACTGCGTATAGAAAGTAAAAATTGTTATATTCATGCAGCATGCTTTGTTTTATATATAATAATATAATATTCATTAATCATTACATTTGGTATTTTTTTGGTAATATGTATTTAAAACGAAAACGCAAATTTTAATTAATTATTATGTGAGCGTAAAATTCTTGTGGAATAATAGAGGATATCAAAATTGTTCATTAAAATTTCTCTTTATACGTAGACAGTAATACAATACCAGTTTTGCATAGATTCATAATTGAATTTTACATATTTTATAAAGCCACTAGCCGATATTATTCATATCAGGTTCGTTGTGCCACAAGTCAATCATATATAAAATATATCAAAAAAGTATTTATACAAAAAAAATGTCACAGCTAATAATTTGGTTATTAATTTTCACAAAAAAAAATTTTACCAACTTCAGCAACAATTTTTAAAAGAAATTGTTGCAGTTACTAATAATTAGTTGCCGCAACCAAATTTATTAGTTTTATTCATGGCACTGGCAATATTAATTTTCTAATTTACGCTGTACACTATTTTGTAGAAATACCGGACAAAGCCCTGTTATTTTATTATACTATTTTCTGCAGTAAAGCTAATTTGCTATATATTTACTTATTCAAAAAAAAGTCTAGTTAATGGCCTTATAATGGCACTAAGTAGATTTTAGTACTGAGAAGAACAGACAATGTTGCATCCCAAATATATATAAATTTAAAACCCGATGATAATGGACTTTTAAATTTTAATATTTAAATCTACAGCAGTAAAGCAGATATTTAGAAATTAGATTTATATATGCGGCAACATAAGCTGTAATATATGTATCTCTAATATTTTGGATATTAGACTTGTAAAATATTACTAGCTAGTGGGCCGAAAACATCTTTCAAATTTCTTATACGCAATTAATGTTCTATTTCTATTCTCCGAGTATTGTTGGACGATTAACAAGATTACACATATAAAAAAAAAACCACGGTCAGTGTTATTAATAGTTGGTGTTATCTACACGGCCTTGGCAAGCACGGTGCACGCTCTTACCTTGAACTTCGTGCACACCGGCTACATCAAGTATTTTACACCAGCTAACGTAAAGGTAGCGCTGTGCCTAATTGCTAATTCGTTCTGTTTGTGATGACGGATAACTTTTACATCGTGATTCATGTAATTACATTTGACATCTTTTATTTTGTATTTATCATTTATATCTATGTATATACTTTATTAAACAGAACATAATTATATTTGCAAAATAATTTTCAGCAGGATCTTCATATAATTGGTATGCCGCTTGTTTGTTCTTTCGTTGCATCAATTGTGGTAATTTGGTATAGGATATTTACAATTGTTATAAAATTTTAATATGTATAATTTTTTTGTAAATAAATAACTAATTGATAAATGAATAGCATATCGTATTTTAGGTTTTCTCTGAAATATTGCGATATTAAAATATAATTTTAATATCATCCATACAATAGTTAATAATTTTATTTTCAAATAACCAATTTTATACATGCCTATAAACGTAAAATATTGTTACTCGATATAATGAAATTCGCACAAAAGGCCATACAAATAACCAATTTATTCAGTACTTTTACATACATACGTGTATTTACTTACTGTTTAATAAATATATTAAATATATATGTACCTATGTATATTAACTTATTGTTTAATAAATTAGTATTTCGTGGGATAATGATGAATATTGTTTAAATAATTACTAAGCTTAATTATTTACATGTTTATAATACAAATTACTTAATCCCAGTAGTTCAAAGAACACTGTTAATACGTGACGAAATACTCATATGTATTTAATCAAATTTTTTTTGTTTTAATGGATCTTCCTATTTAATTCTTACGAGCAAACTTGAAACATATTTTATAAATGAATATTGTTTATTTAATAAATATGTACAACTTAGTTAAAAATTCTAGCTTTTTTGTTTTAGGTACGTCTTTAAACATTTACAATTTTATATTGGAAAATATTAATTGTAATGTAACCAGAGTTATGTAACTTGGAGTCGACATACATATGCTGTGGATAGTGGTCAAGATGAAAGAGTTTTGTTGACACATTCGTCGTATATCTGAGCACACAGTAGCCAAAGAGCGTGTGTTTTTATTCAACAAGGCTTATATAGACACTTCATTGCACGCAAACAAACGAGATACAAAGAACAAAAAAACATAAAACAGTAGAAAGATACTTCAGTGCCGACTGTGATATTGAAATAACTTCCATGCAAAATTTCTCTCTCTGTCAGTGATATCAGATATTTTCATTTGGCATACTATTCTTTACATTTCTGACTTTATTAATGTATATTTTTGTTACGTGTATATAGAAAACATTGAAAGATAAATAACTATTATAAATTGATTACTTTCGTCTTAAAAACACAACAGTTATATGTAACACCTTTTTCAGGATAACATATTTGTACGTCCCTGAATCTGTTTTGAAAAATTATATAAATAGATCTTTGTATTTTGCTGTTTACACTTACAATTAGTATATCTATTGAGATGAGTAGTTTGTGTAAAGGATCTTTGTTTTTGTTTACATTTAAACATTTTTGCCTAATATATATAATACTAAAACACTATAATTTATTCGAATATCAGTGTACATAGACATTACTTAGTGTAGATATTCTTACTGTAAGATTACTATAGATCTATATTAATTATATCAAATGTTTCAACTTGATGCATATTATACCTTAGTTTTTGCGAAAATTATATTTAATAGTTTACATTGCTTTGGTCCCAAAAGAATAATTACAAAAGTAAAAATAATGATTCGAATAAAGTAAGAGCATTTCTCGAAAGTTTGTTTTCGTAGTCAATTATTATTTTAGTGGAGTGAGTCGAATATAATTGAGTTGATTTCTAAGTTTAAAAGATTTGTGCAGCTACTGTCATTATATTCATTGGTGGAACAGATCGATTGAGTAGTCATTACGTTTTGCGATTTGTAAACTTGCACAAGTTTCTTATGAACTTTCATGCAACTATAGATCACTTTTATTTCTTGCCACACATACTGGAACATTTTTCTTAAATGCCCGATATATTTTATTTCTGTTTGAACTTGCTTGCTATAAACGTGAGATGAAAGTTAAAAATATGTTTTAGTTGGCAACGATTTTGAGATATGTTCGCCATTTTGTTGACAATTCGAATGAGCGATGTTCTATGTATGCTATACAACATACATATATATTATGTACGACATTAAGCCAAAAACTATTTTTATAATATAAGTAAATCTACCTCCATCAATATGCTATTTTGTTTGAAGCCGTTTTCTCTAAATATTACA
Organism: Nebria brevicollis; assembly: GCA_944738965.1. Classification (NCBI taxonomy): domain Eukaryota; kingdom Metazoa; phylum Arthropoda; class Insecta; order Coleoptera; family Carabidae; genus Nebria; species Nebria brevicollis. The sequence continues at coordinate 8,925,241 of OX122902.1, forward strand.
GTTTGTATAAAATTTATTATTTGAGAATATAAGTACGTAGGTCACGGAAAATAATCGATAAAAGTGAAATAAGTAGTTAAAATTACGTGTAATAATATTACGTAAGGCAAACAACAACAAAATTAGTAAGGAAATGAAAGTAAGATGCTTGCCTCATCAGATATGTTTAAGTTAGTTTATGATATTGCTAAGAGCACTGCATGGTGCGTCAATTATAGTATATTCTGTTAAATATTTTAATTGTGTGTCTGTAATAGTCATAGAATAATAAGTTCGGTTTACAATTGGTTTTTGTTCAATAAATATCGAATATAGTACGAAGTTGAGTAATAATTATATTCCAACATTTTTAAAACCATAATAACGTACTTAATGCGTTTCTTGCTCTTATAAAAAAATAAAATCCATCTGCAGAAAATTAGTTGCCGAGAAATGCCGTTGGCGCGATGAAAATTAATTCCGTTAATTAAAAATCTGAGATTGAGAACTTGAAGCACACCGAGTGATATTATAGGATGTGAAGGGGTGGGTACTGGTGTTTGAGGAGGAGGAATAGGTTTAGTGAAAATACAGATCGTATAAAGCACGGAATATTTTGGAGGTAAATCTCACGGATGTTAACTCTATAAATCAGGGTAGGCGACGGAAGTTTGCTTTGGATGTTTGTGCTTTACTTTCAAACTGCGCAGCGTGCACGTATGAGCAGTAAAGAGGAAGATTGCATTAGTTCATATTGGGCACAGTACTCGTGTGCTAAAGTTCACTATGACTATTTTGGAGTTTAATCTATTGGAAATACTAATTTAAAAAAAATCGAGATTAAATGTTTTACGCCATCTGCGAAGCAATCAGTGCTTTATAAAAATATAGCATCGCATTTTTATGATATTATTATATTATGCTCTTAGAAATTTTTTTACCGAAATTACGATTGAAAATATCTCATTTCTCACTACTATAATTTGTTATATTAATTTTTTTCAAACTCCAACTAAAACTATGTATTATAAATTGTTTCCATTTACATGCAACAACCAAAGAAAAAAAAATATTGCTATGGTAAAATTATTCTACATTATATGTATATAAGTAATGGGTTTTATGCTTTTAAGAAAAGCAGGATAACATTGTAGAGTAATGAATGTTTTATACATGTTCAAATATATAGAAATTTAAAAATGACATGATATTCGTCTGAACTATTTATATAAATTGCAGTTAGCTACATATTTTATGTTTTAATCGAGCCAATTTAAAATATGTTAGTTCAAATATTCCACGTCATTTCCATGTGAAACACTCATACGCACACACATCTCTAATGTACCACAAACAAACTCGAGAGTACGAAATAATATTTTGTAGCTAGGTTGCAACAATTCTATGTTTTATTTTCTGCTTGACAGATTGACAAATTTTATGCAATGTATTCCTAACTGTCTAATTTTCTTACTAGAAAAAGAAGGAAGACGAACTCTCAAATGAAATGTAAAATACATTGGGTTTTCTTAGCATCTTCCTTATTTGGCCATCAAAAATATATTATTTACATAATTAGATACATACAGAGAGCGCATAAAGTATACATACAGGTCAAGTTTAAAAATAAAACTACATTTAAAGAAAAACTATTGAAGATAGATCAAAAATAAAATTATATCGAGTTATATAGAGTCATATGATTATTTAATTTACCAAAACGATTCATCAAAAATAATATTAATATGTAAATAAAAATTGCAAACCAATATCACTTTCCAAATTAACGCGCAAAAAGTATTCGTACATGTAACAAATTGTGATAATATTTTCAATTTTACACAAATAATCTATATATTTTTGGATATCTATTGGTTATAAAAATAGTATGGAGTCTTTTTGGTATTAAATTTACCAAATATACCGTAACAAATAGTGAAATGCTATCCAATTCTGCATGGTGCTCAATTTTCAAATTGTTTTTATTAGAAGTTAACAGTTTTCTTATTTCTTTTTCATCTTAAGTCCATAAATGCTCATTTTTATTAATGTCTGATGATTCGGAAGGCATTTTCTATAACTTGGTGTATTAAAAAGGATACACAATCCGGATCATTGTCTTGCCTGAATACCTATGACATTTCTCTTGGCTCCCATTTTCTCCACGTTAAGAATGAAATATTCTTTTAATTTATTCTTTAATTTTAGTTTCACGAAAGCTATTAATTCTATTTTACACTGTGTAATGCGGTCTATGTAGTATATTCGAAAAAACTAACGTATATGAATGAATTGTGTCGTCGATTTTTTTTTAATTTTCACTATATTTTAATTTTTGTTGATTCATTTATGTATAAATAATGAATGTGTGTATCCATAATACTCTACATATTTTATTTTTTACTTACCTTCAATTGGTTTCCTGTAAAAATAGTTTATTTTTGAAAACTTTAACTCTACGAATACTTATTGCGCTCACTGTAAGTATAAAAATTGTTTTTAATAAATGTTAAAATCTCGAGATCGATTTTTTAACAGGCTTTCATGTATTATATAATAATATATTGCTTTTAAGAAATTCAAATTTAGAAACATTCTAAAGAAGTAGTTAAAAAATATTATGGGTGCGATAGTACGTGATACTCAGAAAATTACAAAAATCACGTAACAATGCGGTAATCAAACGAATATAGCATCATTGTCAGATAATAACTTTCATATTACAATCACGTCATGAGGAATAAAATGCTGCTTGATTTCCTGGTATTTTTACAAGGAAAATATAAGATCAAAATGATGACAATAGACAAGAAAAATGTATTTTATTTGTAAAAAAGGATATGATGACAATAGGCGTATAAAAGAGTCATAAATGCATTATCAATGTTATTTTGTGTGAAATGTTGATTTACATATTTTTTAATAATATTAACTGCTTTTCAAAATTATGAACTGTGCAAATTTCAATATTGCATGAGTTCGTTAGATAGTGTAGATGACCTTATATTGCATTAATGCTTCAAATTTTTTTGTAATTTAATATGCGAAGGCCATCTTTAAACATTGCTTGTAGTATTTGCATGAAAAAATTGTACAAGCTATTATGAACGTCCGCTTTTCTCGATTATTCTACTTCAGTAAATTCAATTTTAATATATATTTAATATATTCAATTCACCAAAATAAATTCGAACGTAAATATTTCTTTTAATACAGCGCTGTTTTCGAAGAAAAAAGTTTGAAAGAAATCGAGAAATATCGACGACGAATTCAATGTGTCGAATACAGATTGTGTAGCTTCGCAAACGAGATTAATTCGAACTGGAGCAAAAAAAAGTAAAACGCTGAAATTTTTCACAATTTCTTCCGTTCATATATCATCCCACACAAGCGGAATCTTCTCAATTCATCACACGTGTAACGCTACAACAATGTAAACTGAGATCGCCGTTTCTCCTGCGATTAGTAACGTGATAGCAATATTGTTACAAATGGTGCAATTCATATCTATTTTCGTAATGGACTTTTACATTTTATATATTATGATACATGCAAAATATATCTAATAGCATGGTTCTTGCGCTCACTGTATATGTATATTTTAAACAAATTTCATTTTATTTATTATTTTATATTCATTACAATCTAAATACTAATTGATTTAATAATTCTTTACTTAGAGTTTTTGAGAAAATGGCCAAGTTTTATGAACTCTAAATTTAACAAGATTTAGATCCATTTTATGTAAAGAGGATGTAGTAGGACGAATAAAATGAATACGTGTTTAAATTGATACAATCTTTTGTTTAGGTAAGAGAATCTAAATATAGAAAACAATTTGGCATTGAAAATAACATAACTTTTTTTCTACTATTGTTATTTCATTACACTTATGTTTGAAAGCATAGGTAAGCTAATCAAACAGTGATTCACATGCCATAATTTCATATTATTACAAAATTACCAAGAAAAAGTAATAAAATAATGTTTTATACGTTCTAAGTACGCACAACACGACGCACAAACAAAATACAAACTTAGAAACGAAATTGATTTATTTGAGGCCTATTTTATAAATAGAACTATAAAACACATTATCATTAGCATTACATAGATATTTAATAATTTCAGATCAATTTTAGTACACGCAATTTACCATAGCCATGTGGGCGAACATTTTATTGCTATAATGTATTATTGATAATATAAGTAATATATTATTTTTTCCGTTAATACTTCTAAGAATTTAAAAACATATTTCTATTCATGTATATAAATTTCTGATCGTATTGACCATCACGGTTATTTCGTTGTTTGCTCCGATATTTTCATATTTTCCGGATTCAATCAAACACTAGAAATTGTATCATATTAACAAATAAAACACCAAAATTCAGCATATATAAAAATTTTTATATAATAGATATAGTAGAAAAATAAGTAATTTATTTTTGTTTGGTAGTGGACCTATATTAATAGTATAATAGGGATGGTAGAATCCGACATGATTAATCTCCATAAATATTTACACAATCTATTAGGCTTTCGTAAGTAATTAGGTGATGATAATATAGTCTATTACATACATAAACCAAACAAACTAATGTAAAGTTAGGGTTTTACACCCGCAACTATTGCCTCCACAAAGAGCATCACAAAACAATGAAGCCCTTGTCGACGACTCTAAAGTGGTATGCTACAAGTTCAGAGTTAATGAAAACGAACGTTGGCACTGGTTTCCCAAAACGAAACATGAATAATCCCGTGCAAAGAGAATAACGTACAAAATATCATAATTTACAACTGTAGCTTCGTCTACCTACCCGAGCTCAAATTGTTTTATTGTGTTTCATTTAATTTACAACGAGAAATTTCAACCTCAAAGAACAATCGGAATTATTTCAATTATGAATAATATATATGCGCAACCTCTATGAGCTTTATTTAGCTTTTAGAATTAGAGGCATATAAATAAAATGGTTTTTTTTTATAAATTATATAAAAAATATTTATATTTTCGTACCGAAAGATATCCTTTAATGGAAGAACTGAAATAGAATAATGGATTTAAATTCTTTCTTTTTATTTATAACAGAATTTACAGAGCATTATTAAATATAGCAAATTAATATAGGGGAGTTGTTACAGAAGCAAGTTGTTACAATACAGTTTTTAAGTTCAGATCAGTTATACCGACAACATTTTGTTGCAGAAGGCTTAACAAACGTCAAGTTTAAAGCTTATTTGTGGTTTCACTACCAAAAGTAAATCTGATTGTCGCCGTTTAAAGTTGCCTGTGACCAACATTGTTAGAGGTCAGTGTTTGATCTTTTAGTAGCAATATCTATCTATGCTCAAAATAGTAACTTCTTGTAATTTGTTTCAAGTATGGGAATCGGACAAAATAGAAATCGTATCAGTTGGGGCACGTTGTTACAAATCTTAAGGGGCACGTTGTTACAATGCTCTATATGCGAATAACTTTTTTCTCTGTGTTTAATTGCAGTTCCGGTTTAAATAATGAAGACAGCGATGAAAGATTTTTGTTACTAAGAGTTTTTATATAATTTTTTCAGACTTTCAATAAATATTGTTAAGCTTATAATCGAATCTTATCAATAAACAATAAATTTGTCTTTGTGATTCTTGTTTTTCTTAAGTTATGAATGTTGTAACAATGTACCCTTGTTCTGTAACAAATTCCCCATTGAGGGGCAAGTTGTTACACTTTACTCGAGGGTATTGATATTTTTTTCATTGCCACAAACAAATAAATTGAAAATAAAATTAGGAGACACAACGCAAAAGTCATAGGTAAATGACAGAATTTTCTGACTTCCTAAAAAAACTACATTTTGTAACAACTAGCCCTGCCATTCCCTATTTAATGTAACGTAATAAGTCGCATTAAAGATTTTGTTTATTTAATGATGAGAATACCTTACCTGACCATCATCTACTTTATAGAGGTGTAGCTCATGATATTACTAGATATGTAATATTTAATAACATTGCGCCCTGAACAACTTAAGTTAATATTTTATACTTTACCGCAAGTTTTCTGTTTTTAACACTTTGCTTCAAAAGTTCTCTTGCATACGCTTTAATAAATTATAAAGTTTTAATAATAATGACAGTTTTATTCGTGATAAAAACTTCCATTTGCTCCTTTTATGATTTATTGATCTGAAACAACGTTACCTACTCATGTTGCTACTTTAGCATTCTTGGGTTTCGAGTTTAACAATCTTGTACAGTGGAAAATGTATTTTAAATTTGAATGTTTACGAGATACTTTAAAACCAATAATAAATTAAAATTTTTATTTCCTGGTGCTTCTCAAACTTCCACGAAATAGATTCTTCGCAGAATTAAAATTATGGTTTGGTTTTAACAATAAAAAACAATAATTGTTAGCTTTCTGAACAGAAAAAATTGAATGCAATATTCGTACTTTGTCTTATAAAGTGGCATCGCATGTAAATGAGATATTTTTATTTGTTACACTCGCTAATAAAATACGTGTTTATTGCAAGTACGAATCATTGTTGGATTAGATTATCATACCATATCATTATATAGTTAGGACTGAGTGTGCAAAACAAAAAAAATTTAAATTAATACTTTAATTAATTAGTACTTAAAAGTTCTTTATTATATATCGATGTATGTAAAAAGCCTGTGCGTTTTTCAATGAAACGCATGTATAAGGAAGATATATTACATAGCACATATGTATGTATAGTAAAGACATAAGTGCCATCACAAAGTTATTAAAATAAAGTATGTCAGCGGTTATAAATAAACATTACATTAAATAAAGTTAAACCACGTCGCATATACACATACATACATCTCTTGCAGCATCATGTATCATGAAATTTAAAGGTTTTAATATCTTTATTAAATTGATGTATACTTTTACATATGTATACTTCTATGTTTTGGATTATTTATTTTGTGTGTGATTAATTTGAATTATTTTCTTTATAAATTCTGAATGTAGAACTGCATGTTATTCCCTTGAATTAGGCCTTTATTAATTACATATATGTTCCTGATGATTTTTTAATTGAAATAATGATGTGTCTTTTATCATACACGAGACGCACATTGCTCGCCGCTGGCCGAAATGACAGCAGAAATGAAGATTTATTGGTATCAATCTGTTCAGTTGTGCGTAGTAATAATTGAACGAGATGGGAAAAAATAAATCAGTGTCACTTACTGAGAAATTGGCTTTTATGTAAATCGTAATTAACTGTGTCATATTTTCTGAGTGGAGTAAATCGGTGAACTAATTTTTTCATATAGTCTCCTGGTAATTACTTGTCTACGTTATAGCTCTTAAATCTGCACTTTATAAGACCAGCCATAGTAAAATTACAATGAAAAAATCTGCAAAGGCGCAATTTTGTTTCATAATATTAAATAAGTTCGATTAGAATAAAACTAAGAATTTACAAATTTGTGTTTATTATTAATATATGTATGTTTATTTGCATACGTTCCCGCTGGTTACACTAATGTCTGTTTAAATTTATTATATTTACACGAACACATAATACACTGGAAACATTATATTATGACCTATAGACATAAAAATAATTTAATATATAGTATGTTTGCACTTATTATGGTGTGTTTACGTTATTATATTGATTTCTAGCAATTGTGTTTAGTGTACCTTATGTATTTACACAGAGGAATAGTAGGACCTCAACTTTGAAATGAGTTAAACTGTACATAACTATTAATTATATAGAACAAGTGTAATTAATAGTTTACAATAAACAGACATACGCGCATATCTTGTTCAATTAACAAATTGCTGCATTAACTATATTTGCATATGGCTAATATGGAAAGCTAATTTGTTTCTGGTTAGGAATTATCTAGCAGAGCAAGAAAATTTCAATCCGCAGCAGTATGGGGTGTTTCACGCTAAAATGTAATCGTAAATTGTGTTATACCAAATACATATACTACAACATACCAGCAACGGCTGGCTGCATTATTAAATAAACAATAGTTACGCTTGTGTTAACGGCTTGGTAAACATATTGCCTAGACGTACACTGAGCTAATAGAAAGATCTATGATTTTTTTAAGACGAATCATTTTTGTATTACGAGAATTAACGGTTATTGAATAATGAAGATTAAAAAATGTAGGGTTGTTTGGTGAAATATTCTTTTTGTAGTTAATTTAGTAATTTTATTTTGTGTATGTTACGTACTCAGTTTCCAGTCGTTGCTTCTTAAGATTAACATAATAATTGAGAATGAAATTTTATCTATAAAGAAATATGCTTTGAGTTGTGGGTTTAAAAAATGTATTTTTAAGGAAAATTCAACTTTTCAACATGATCCAGATATAATATTCAATTTGTGAAAAGAAAAATTAAAAATAGTTGAAGGAATCGAAATATATACAATAGTAAATATTTTATTCAGTAGCCCAACAAGAAATGTTTGTTTATATAAACACATAAACGTGTTATACAATTTATTTTATTTAAAATCTCGAATGATTTCATGTATTTTAATCAAGATATATGTAGTATATACCACATTATCTTCAATTCTTGAAAATGTAGCATGACCTTTTCCTAACATTTATAAATTATTTTAATTAAACTAAAAGAATAAAGGGATGTGATGGCAAAATAAAATAAGGGATGGAATTGAAACAAATGCTTAAAGAGGTTGTGTACATTGTTGGCACTTCATTCCAACTTTCTTTTGTTCTATTAGGTGCTCGCGTCTTCAAACAAAAGATAATCTCGTAAGAGTATGCTTATATAAGAGAATAAAGCACTTTTTAGTGTGACATGCACAAATACATACACGCATACGTAGTATTGTTCGCTTTTCTTTGCATTGTCATTCTTACTTCACGATTCGTGGTGAAAAGATTCGCATGAATATTTGATTGCAGACAATCATCTTTTGTTATCGATACCAATACCACTTTAGATGTTTGTAGAAAGAAATTCTAATTTAATAAATGAAAAATATTTTCTAATTCATATCTGAAGAATACCTATGCCATTGTCAATGAATTTATCAGTAAACAATAAACTTAATTTTTCTATTATTATTAGTAAATTTTCTGCAATTGCTTCGTAGAAATACGTCCAATTTAGAAGTTGTTTCTCTACAGTTGCAATTTTAAAATTTGATTTGAGTAACTTAATTTTCTATTTATTTAGCTTGATTTATTTTATAACTGTATTTGTTCACCAATTTAACCGTACAGTTCTAGCGAAATTATATTTTTGTTATTTTTTCTTCGTTATTATTTTTAAAAGAAGAAGTCTCTGATTTCATATGGTTTTTTAATAAATAAATGAGTAGTACATAGTAGTAATCTTTAAATATTAAGAATGTTTCAACGTTTACCATAAGTATATTAGTAAACTAACAAAATTATATTTGAAATATAATTATCTACAAGAAATTATAAAGAGTTCATATTTATCTCTAATCAGAATAATGAGAAAGTGCTAATTACAATAATTTTAAAAGCTGCAAAAGTCCGTTTAGTAAATGTTGAAGAAACTTCTGAAAGATTTGGACACAATCTTTAGCGAGTGCAAATAACTGTGTATATAGGTATAAGGGTAATAATTATAGTTGAGTGAAGCGTACATTAATAAACTTTTCGAATTTTTGCATTATCTCAAGTGGTTATAGGATGAAAACAAATATGACTCCTTTTAACAAAAGTTTTAATTGCTACAGAGATCACCACTTTTTAGTTATGATTACAGAACTAATTAAGATGAAATATAGAAAAAGTTAGCTTAGTAAATGGAGTTTGCTAGCTCACATTCATTGGCATAGTTTCTATGACTATATTAATGTTTTTTAAGGGGATTCTTGGCGAGTCTTATAAATAACGTTTCTATAAAACAAGACTTATTTGCTTTTCAAAATATATGTAATTTTTGTAAAATAGCAATTGTAAATAATGTTTAATACGTAATAGATAACCAATTCCCTATATATAGTATCGTGGTAGTAATATATATTGCGTATATGTTGCTTTTTTGAACGGAATATCAGTTGTCGATGTGGAAAATCCGACAGATGTTACAAGACGCGAATCTAATGGTAAATAATTATTTGATGAAAATGTTCGATAATGTCTCTCGTGTATCGTATTTCCTCAAGAGCTAAAAGATTACATATGTAGACGAACGATCAAATGTAAATGTGTACGACACGAGATTAGTTGAATTGTCCGCTGGTGAGATTAGAGAAGACACAAGTCCCTAGCGACCAAGCCAGATACACAGTCACAGTTCTCAGCTTCGCTCTTGGTCTCTTGGCAACGGCTGCCGTAATCTGGCTGCCATCTATTTTATGTATGTTTGCCCCGGCTGCCATGATCCCCGGGCCAAATTTAATATCTTCCCATGTAGAGATCACGGAGCATTACCACCAAATATCGCTTTTATCTCAAAAATTCATACTAAGATAATATAGACAAATTACGACTATTCACTAGCGCTTTGTATAATAAATATTATCAAATACGAAATTTCGTATAACTAAATAGGTAGATTTTATATTAGTAAAATCAAATTTGTCATAACTTCTTTCAGATTTTAGACAAATATTGTGCCCAAAAATGTGCTTTTAAATATAAAACTGCTTATAAAAAACAATTACGAAGCAATTATTATTTTAAAGTATATGAATATATGTAAGAAGGAAAAGGAAAGTCATATAAATTAATAAACGATAGATTCATTTTATAAGTATTTGCGAAAACTATTAATATTTCAATAAACTGAATTTCAAATGCTTTTCTAAGTCCTGTAACTAATTCCAGTCCAGTCTTGCTTTTGCTGATTTTGACTCCTCGGTTATGTTTATATTGTGTACAGCAACTCATTCTACATACTTGAGCAACTAATTACATACTGCATGGGCGATTCGTTGTCCACGCAAACAGTTCGCTACACATGCTCAAACATAGACACTGCAAAGCTTTTGAGGACGAATTGTGAATGCGTATGTTTTCAGTGCTTACAAACTTTATTGTAATTACGAATGAGTGAGTTATGTGTGTGCGTGTCTTCTATAATACTACATATAGCATTTGTTTTGTGTTGAAGTTCTAATGGCAGTATTTGTATACACCGTCCATGAATATGGTTATTGGCGGGTGTTATCTATCGTTGTCTCATCGCTATTTGGTATATACATATGTATGTATATGAAACAATAATATTACGCTTTTGCTTCGCAGTTCAGATGCTATGTAATTTAACGATGTGCCATTGACTTAACATCACATATCATATAATAAAATCATATTAAAATATGTTATTATTTTCTGCGTACAATTTTGGGTAAATTAAAAATAGTATAACAAGTTTAATATGTTTATTGTAATAGTATTTAACGATTTCAAATAATAATAAATATGTTTTAATAAGATCAATATATTGATTTTATTGAAATGGGTGGATTGAATATTTAAAGTAAATCATATAAAATACAATAATTAAAATAAATATTTAAGAAAGAAAACAAATAAAATGTATGAAAAATCACTAAAAACATGATTTATGTAGTTTTAACTACGTTAAACATATAAATTTATTGTATAAAAGTCGGTATGTTTGCTTTGTATTTATGTTTTCGACATGAAACTTGGATTATTTTTAACTCGAACAGGTGTGGAGTGGACTATAAGGTCTAATGCGTATTTAGAATATGTAAATGACGTAAATATTGCCCTTCAATGTGGCGCATATAATCGTCACTTCCATGTGTTTTCCATTAATAATTCAGCTAATGGACACAACGATATAGAAATTCATTCATAATTTCTATTTGTATATGCAGATAGAAATTACGTTTTTACTAATGATTAACATATGTGCATGCGCAAATTAACCACTTATTAATATAATGCAATAAACCATTTTTTGCTTACAGTATATATCTTATAATAACTTAAGATTTAATATGAAATAATTTTAGCAAAACCTTTATTTATATTTTGATCAACGAGTTATATTTCAATTGTCAATTTTTAAAAATGACTAGTTAAAGATGCTACCCTTATCACATAACTCAATTTATATTTCAATATAAACCTACTGCCCACTTACTAAAGGGTTGCGCATGGAGAAGCAATAGAGATAGGATCTAGAGGAAGGTAACGTATAAGTATCCGTGGTAACCCAATCTGTATCGGACTTTAGCAAATTCGGGTCATACAAGATACTATAAATTGCAGGTGTTCAGTGTATTTCATCCCACTCCACTCCACTCGGTGTTCTATATATGTCACGGGGAACGAGCATTTTCCCTCATATCCACGGATACTTGAACAATCCAGTGGCGTACAGAATAATAATAATAATAATAATAATCAGAGGAGTATCGCAAGGGAATTACGTGCAATTCCTGAAAAATAGAATATTGTAGTTATGGTGACTCATAACAAATATCAAAGATTCATGAAAAAAAAAATCTTATAATACAATTTCCATTTAAATTAATTTATTGAACGAACAAACTATTAATTAATATCTCGTCAGCTACGAAGCTTCGCAATTTCCATATACTTATACATAACATATTAATACTGTGATAGGTAAACTACGAAAATTTAAATATACATGCTTGGAATACATAAACGGAGGAGAAAAGTACTTCTACATGATATAAAACAAATATTTACAAAACACACTTATTGCACAGTTCTTGAAGTGCTGTTGTCAATACTGGTGAGTATTTGTCTATTAAGAATATAAATATGTGTATATTGTATTTACAGGTATAAAGCAAATTTACTTTTTTTTTTTTGTAAACTGGTATATTTATTTAAATTTTGACTCCCAGTCATTGATTATTTTATCAAATACGCAATCTATGTACTTGTAAACATGGATTTACCTCAAATCTACGTCTATGTGACATATCTTTTTATTTGCTCGAAGTTTTCATATTAATGTCAAGAAAATTATAACGAATTTCCGTCTCGTACGTGACGTGACAGAGTTGATAAATAATTTAAGTGAGCAGCTGAAATATATATTCCGCTTTTATCCGTCATTTTGTGGAACGCCCAATAAATAAAGAAAATCTATTCGCATCTGACACCACTTATATTTATACTTTAGTTACATGGATAGCATGATTTATATATGAAACGCTGGTCTCTGGTACTGTTTTGAACTTGATTATTTATTACTTTTGTGTGGGAAGAACAGGCCAAATATGTTTGCTGTTACGTATGTTACAAATAGTAAGCAAAACTGACATGGAAACATTACTAATATACTTGGATATAATTTATATAAAATAATTTTTTACATGAATCTTTTCGAGATAATTAACACGAATACATTTTTATAATTTTGTCTTATGCATCCGAGAGTTGCTAATGGATAGTACGCTACTGAGACGGTACGTGGTGCTGTTAGCCGTCACGGCGGAGCAACCGGGCAATCCAAGTTCCGGGTGTATGAACAAGGCTAGCCTAGCGAACCTGCGGCGGCTTCTGATGTGCTACACAAATGTCATGAAGTAACATTTCAAGCACACCGATAGCTACAATTTATAGTACATATCACCAACTACGTCGCAGTGATAAGCATTTTATTTATTGTGGTTATTTATTTTTAAAAAGCTAAATATATTGTAATATATTTGTCACCGGCATGATTGTTTTAAAGCTATATTTTTACTTTCTATTATTAAACTTTAAACTTAAGATTTGTATATGCGTGACAAAAAACCGAAAGTGCATATCTAGACATTTTTGGGGTTTCTGCAGTAACTCAAAACCGGTTGCGTGTACAGGAAAAACATATTAGAAATATTAATATTTGAAACAATGTTAATTTGATTTTTTTTTAATGTATCGGAATGTGGGAAATTGCTTTGAAAATTTGTATAGAATATCCCTCTTTTCTAAATAAAATTGCGGATATTTAATTTTTTCTGTTGAAAATGACACATCTTTGAATATTTTCCGAGGCAGTAAAGAAGAATCAAAATATACAGACTGAAAGATAGAATAAACGAAAGAGGAGATGCGCGAAAAGAAATTCAGTTAGGTATATTTTATATCATATAACTTGGGAGAAGATTCCCAGTGATCCTATTAATTGTAATCCCTACCGTACAGTAATCCTACTTGGTTCAATAATTTAAACATGATCTGTTTCCCACAAATTCCATTTGATAGACGTTCAGATGTGGTTACCTTTGAAAATAGCAACGAAGCACCGCAGAAACTTGCGAAGAATATTAGGGTGAGAGAGACAAGAAATGTGGTATAGAGTTGAATACGTCTTATTTTCTCAGCATAGAGACCAGACAGCCTCATCATTGAAATAAGCAAGAGAATAAAATACATTCGTTTCTACGAAAATATTGTCAAAGGGAAAACAAATGAGTTTCAAAGCTGTTAATTTAGCTAGTGTTTGACGTTGTGAATTAAAGCGTATAGAATTGCATCTGGGTGTTCACGCGCGAATGTATTCCATGTCATCTTTACATTCTACTAAAACAAACACTGAACGCCAGTGGGTGTGTTTATGTGTCTTTTCTTCAGCAATCATGAGTTAAGTGTCTACAAATAGAAGCAGTTCTGTACACTTCAGGATTCGTTTGCAAACGTACGACTTCTCTGATAGCTCCGTGCGTGCACACAAAAGCGACTTAAATTCGTCTTTTTTTTTACTTGTGAGGCCACACTACGCACACGTTCCTTTTTCTCTTTCAAACAATTCAATTATCTCAGTCTATTACGTACAAATTGTGCTATTTTGTCTCTTATTAAGAGAATCAGTGTGAATGTGGTTTTGGGTATTAGAGTAGGGCATTACACGTTCAACACATCTCCACAAAAAAAGCTGTGATATGTTTATTACATTTTTTATATTTAATAATGTTTTTGTTAGTTATATTTTTTACGCCCGGTACACACAATTTTTTGTTCGAATGCATATTGCTATACTATAGATATATCTTTCCATCATATAAATTCAAACCTGTGATAACAATTTCAACTATGGTCTGCTTGATTTTTAAAGCTTTTGCTAACAGTTTAAAGTTGTTCAAAAATAGATTTTACTACTACCTATATATAAATATTTAATTTATGGAAAAAATATTTATACTGCGTATAGAAGTTAATATCGTCCGATTAATTAACTGAAACAAAATTGATGATGCGACATAGGACGGTATTGGTAAAAAAAATGAGTATTTTTTTTTTAAATGGAAATTGATATAAACCTCAATATTTATAATTAAAATTCATTTGTTTTTATTAACAACTTTATTTATAATTCGTGCACTAATTGTTGCTTATGTGTAAATTTAAATGTTGCTCAATTATTTATTCTATTTCTCCGGCATTTAGTTAAATATTTTTCTATATGACTACCCCAGCTTTAGTAGTATATGTTTTAACTGAATAATAAGTGTAACTAATGACGGTAGGGCAGACATTTGAAACACGAGAATAATATGCTTTCGAATGAATAATGCAAGGAAAAAATACGACAAAATTCTTTTTGTCGTCAAGGAGCATTTTGAACGAGCGATTACAAAACAAAAGTGTATAAAAATTGAATAACCTGAAGTGCCGTTGTAGCAAGTAACATCTTACGCATAGATTCATTTCAATGTCGTCAATTCAGTGCTGCTATAAGAACAACAAAGTCTTGCGAAATGAAACAATTTAGGACATTTGTGTTAGACCAGCAAGCGATTATTTTAGTATTGCACCATCCGGAAGTAAAGTCACGGAGCCTTCAGAGTACCAGAACCACAAAAATAGTTTCAGAAGACATTAAGGCCAAGGTCCATTTCACCGCAGTCTACTACCACACATCAGTGCGTTTTGATAGTATTTGTTTAACTTGAAAAACCGGTGTAATCGGGAAACAGTTTTCTATTACGTTTAGACCTTGCGACATTTTCATAAATCATCCGAGCCGAATTTTTTTTAAGTTCGTTGCATGGCTGTGTAATAGTACCGGCAATAATTATTACAAAGCGAAGACGAGGTATTATACTGTATACAGTATATCACGGCAGGAAAAATACTTCTACAAAAAGTATATCGAACATTTACCAAACATGATCTTCAAGGAGTCTTTGCTTGCGTTATTTATTAAAACATTGAAATATGCGTCCTATTAAAGAGTATAATTTAACTACTAAAACAAATGTCAAAATTCAGAACAAATTTTAGTTCATATATTACGTGACAAGAATATGTGCTCCGTTTATATTGTTGACTGACGTGCTAAAACCCTATTTATCATCTCGCTAGGTGCGCTTTAAAAATTAGTTTTCTGTATTATATATAAAATCTTTAAATATAATTGTATATTCATTAATAATTGGGTAAATTAAATTAAAAAAAGAATTATAAAATTAACTTTTAAAAGTATATTACAGTTTAGTAGCACAGTTTAACTTAAATATAAATGACCAGTGAAAAAGTCAGGATGCCGAAAAAATATTTCAACAGACATAAAATGTAATTCATAATAGCCAACCAATTATATTAGTTGTTCTGTGTGACAAAGAGAGGTATAAGATCAATATTCCATCATTCATTTTATTTTATGAATTTATAAACATGACATTAAAAACAAAGCACACTAGAGGTTGGACACAAAGTTATAAGTAATCGGTCAATGCGAGTAGGTAGTTTCTCACGATCTTTAGTGCATATAACTATAATTAAATCCATTCTTGGTTAGAGGGTGTGGAACATTGGTGAAGATTACACGGGAAATCACTTGGTCCTGAGAAGCGCATCGGGGAAGTGTTTGTAGATTTCAACCACATTGCCAACCCAGAATCCTGAGCACTCGATTGTTCTCTTCGGTGGTACTGCAATGCTGCTATACTATTATGTATAGAATACGTTCTTGTTCACATAGTACATTAAACTTGGATTTCAATATTGATTTATTTATACAAACACACACACATACACACACACTCACATATATATATATATATATATATATATATATATATATATATATATATATATATATATATATATATTTAATTTTGAGGTTCA
>OX122902.1:8947304-9048429 GCA_944738965.1 Nebria brevicollis
ATGTTATTTAAAGCTCAGCAAGATGGCAATACTTCTTTATTTAAGATTATGTTGTGAACATCATATTGTTTGAACAGCGGGTGATAAAATATAATAAAATTGGTCAACCTTAAACGAGACTCAAATTTAAGTAATGATAAACAACAAATAAAATAATTTAGAGACGAATTAGTCGATAAACAAATAAGACAGATGGATATGGGAAATTATTTAATTTTATTATGAGAATAATTTGGATTCTGTTGAAGAAATAAACCAATAAGTATGAACTTTGGTAACAACATTCGCAGTTGATTAATTAATTTTAAGATGAGAAAAAAGGTCCACAAGAAAAACAAGCAAATACACAAACTCATCATAAATATCGCGACACGAACTAAATAGTTGAATTAAAATCATAACGTCGAAGTACGGCTCAGGTAAAACCAATTTGTTTATCCGCGAACCAAACGGTGTAGGTAACATAGTATTTGATTCGCCATAGCAGAGTGCGAATTTGTGTTTGTATGTCTTAGTTGCGTTTCAGCCTGCGAATTAAATCAACGACATTTCCAACTCAGAATTTTCATTTAACTGAATTTACTTGTGCTTTATAGTGGCTCAACCACTTCACTAAACTCATTTGTTGGTCCTGCTTTTGATGACACAGACTTTGGAAATGTTTTAGACCACACTGATGGCTATGGTCACTGCATGGAAATCAACGTTCAGGGTTTATTTTCAAGTGTGAAACCACATCGAGTATGTATATACGTATATGTATATAGGGGCCTTTGATGTCCCGCATACTAGATTTCCCAACGAGACGAAATTAAAATTTCAACGATCCCTGGGATCCGGCCCGTCTCTGCAATCCGCATGCATATTAACCCGTGCTTGGCTATTTATGCATTGGCACATATATTGGATATAACAAACATTACATTAACATATTCAATGTTTTTATTTGCTTATTTCGTACTAAGATACACTCTCAAACTGTCTTTTTTATCAGTTATATTCATATCTTCTAAAAACGATGTTTTTGCATTTTTACTTTCTTATACGAAGTAATAAGTATTACTCGTATAATCACGAATCACAAGATTTTAACAAACCTTCCCTGAATTGAGCCTGTCTATTTGTGAAATGACGTCTAACTAATATAGATTAAAGAACAAGTAAAAAACGACAAAAAACATGATATTTCATACAATAGATGCTGATGTATGATGTGCCTAGCATATTATGCCAATAATAACTTGTTTTGAATATTTGTTTCATTCATTTCTAATAAAGCTGAATATCTTCCAAATATGTTAATCCATCAAATATAAAATTCATATTTAGCATACTACACATATCGCGCGTACATCTGCTTTTATTTCAGTGTGATATGAATATCAATTTATTCATAATCTACGTTACTACTACTTCAGACGCCCACATATATACATTTTAAGAGTAGAAGTAGAACCACGCGTTAGAAAAGATTGAAAGCACAAAATGTTTTTCTTTATTTCTAGTTTTCTTTCATCGTTACGTCCAGAAGCATCTGGGATGCTGCACTACCATCGAGGCGGTTGCGAGTTCATATCAACGAACGGAAAGAAATAATATTTATATATAAAATTATAATTTTCTGTTCCCAGAAAATAAAAATCATAATATCTTGTAGCAAACTGAAAATATTTATGTACTTTTTTTTACGGTTACATTTTAATTGCAATGCGATTGAAACACACTGATAGTAAAATTTAAATGTTTTATAAGGATAAATTATTTTGGTTGGTTATTCTCTAGTGATGGAAAGTATGATTGCAAAATTGAGAGAAGAGTTTCTGCTTGTTGTAAATTTTTGGGTGTGTTAGGAATGCTTACGAGAAATTTTAATATTTCTAGGAATGCAAAACTATGTGTGTACTATGGTGTACCATCGTGGTGAATGTTGGGCTTGACAAACCAAGCATAGAAAGCGTATGGCTGCTGAGTGTCTTTACAAGCATATAATTTACAAATATCGCGTACTTAATTTGAAGCTATTATTACAATTTTGTCGCTATTTTACTGCATCATCAATCTTTATTAGAATTTTAACATTTCGTCATTATTTCAAAATATGTCAGGCCGTTGCTAATGATCTCTACTGCATCGGCCTGTGGTATATGATTTTCAATTTAATTATAGGGTATTATATTATTTACTGATAAAATTTATAACTAATAATGAGTATCATAAAATAATATAGGATAATGCGTCGACAAGGCAATATCAAGATAGAGGAAGATTATTTTTTTTAACAATATTAATAACCATTTTTAATAAAATCCTATGGTTTTAATTGATAGATTAGCAATATATTATTGATAGACTTAGTGGTTGGAACTTTCTGAAATATTTTTAATTAAATTAAACACACAATTGGTAGCTTAGCAATTAAAAAAAAATGTTAATGTATTATTTTCATCTAAATATATACAGATTTAGTTCAATTTTTAATACATTTTCTCATAAAAATTCAACGACTAGCAATCTGAGTGTGTGTGATTTTTGAGGTAATACGCAAAGTAATTCCTGTGATTTTCTCATGAAATTTTAACACGCACGCAATCTCACGCGGGTTTCATGCGGTAATTGTGGTGTATTTTCTATCACGTGCGCACACACTCATACAGACGTGCGCATTGCAGGATGGTTCGACTTTGGCTATCGAAAACACGTTCTCCCTATAAATTATTTACTACGACATAGCCATTTCATGTTTTGAACTCGATAAATTTCACGGAAGAGCTTCGGAATTTTGACTTTATCTTTTATAGGTAGGTAGTTCTCATGTTACCGAAACGTAACGATTGAATTTTAACGAAAAAAGATGAGCTCTTTTCCCGTTTGATATGTATATAAAATTTAAAAGTGTTCAAAAAAATATATATTTACGGTCTCTACTTACACACCATATAAAATCCTATAGTTGGTGAAATGTAAATATTTACTGTGAAGATAGGTGTTCAAAAATACATACAAATTATATAGTTGCAAAAGAAAAAAATCTGAGATGCTTCCTGATACGACAGGTGTCTAAGACGCCTCTTACCAGCAATTTGACGTGCGCCGATATAATCTTTGACCGGGGCGAATGTAGGTCGGTCAATACCGCGGCGTAAGGGGAGGTTACTTGAGGTTTACTTCGACAATGCATGCAAGCATACACATTCATGTTGTAGGTAGTATATATCTTGGAATTTTTCATTCATAAGCTTTACAAGCATCGCCATTCATTATAAATTTCTGTTTCATCTGAATTTAGGAAGTACTATATCTTCTAAGGTGTCAGAATTAGAATTAATTGCTACTAAGCATGCGATCAACATTGTTTTATTCGGTGGTACATCTTCAATTTATTCGAAGTCGACTTTTCACGTTACATTTAGTAGAAAAAAAATTATTTTTATTCGAGATTATAAATATTAATAATATATCGAACGAAAATGTATGAAAATTTACTTAGCACATGCAATATCTAAACAATATGTATTTATGTCGTTTCGTGTGAATTTGTAAACGTAATGTTTTATGTTTATGTATTTTATAAAATCATTAAATAAAACACGTGTACACACACATACTACACACACGTTTTGCAAGTACAAATTTATAATTGTTCTAGTACCATGGTCAAAACAATGACTTTAATAGTATCATATCGATAATAGTAGGCGCGTCAGCAACCATCATGCTTTCGTGGTGAACATTATAAAAACAATTAAATTTATCAAAAAGAGAGTTATAATTCTTCTGCGGGTAAATGGATTTAACTACACGCATCATTGGCGCACAAAAAATCGTATAAATTGGCTTACACGAGGCAATGGTCGGCGTGGGACCATTTGAACCCGGAGTAGTGTGGGAGCCATATCGAAGCGCGAGTCCATGCTACTACGGTAAGAGATCGATTTCATCTGTTTCAGCTGCCAGCGGCTGCAAAAATCTAAAAGTACCGCTTTTCTTTTCACTTCCCCTACTGTTCCCTCCAATTCTCTTTGCCATAAAACATCTCTATATGCGACACGTATGAGTTGCTCTATTATCGTTTTGTCCGCGTTGAATTTTCCAGCCGACTGCCGAAACTCGTCAATTGTGTCATATTCTTTCAGATTTTCATTCGCTACTATTCCTTTTATTGTTATTATTTATTTCTTCTGGCGTGGTTGGCCATCTTCAGCAAGTTCTTTCTTTCTGAATAAATATATAGTCTAGTTCGAGCTATTTTGTTTTTGATTAGTTTTTTTTTTATCAATTTAGACCACTATCGTACTCAAATCACTTAATGTTTGTTTAATTATAGGGAATAGGTTCCATAATTAAAGAACTTCAAGTGTAGCATTAGATATTCAACCTATTTAGCATTTATATGTATGGCATTGTATTTTTCGTTTAATTATAGTCAACACGCTATTTCAATGATTATTACAATCGTATTCTAAGAAATCTCTTTTTATCTATATATCATATATACATATTTAGTAGGTTTACGACAGCACACTTTTTATGCTAGAAACCCAGTTTCGAAAAGAATTATTACCTAGCCAAATACGAAAATAAAAATATTCTTTATTTCATGAACTAAATAAATCTGTTGTTTTGTCTGTAATGTATGTGTGAAATATGCAGATAAAAATAAATCATACTTTTAAGATATTTGTATGGGCACGAGAAGTTTTTTTGAAATAAATATTTATATTGTATGAAATTTTATTACCTTGACACATAATATCATCATATTTATCGATTCTTTTGTTTATTAATTGCAATTAAAATTTAGTAATAATCGCGAAACTCATGAAATAAGTAAAATGCATATTTCCGTTAAACAAATGAGACCGCTTATATTATTGAAAATACCAGATACCTTATCATGTCATGTAGAAGCATTTAAATGACCTAAGTAATTAAAATTAAAAACTAGCCTTGTGGATAAGAAAAGAGCGATTATGGAAAGAGAGTATTTTACATTTTTTAAATTGCTAACATTATAATACTAAAACTGCAAGTGACGTAGTTATAATTTATATTTAAATGTCGAGTTCTGCGCTATTCATACTTGGCGTTTTGAAATAAATGACACATAATTATAATAAAGATGTTATTTTAATATTGTGATACTATTTTAACTATGATAAAAGCTTGACTCAAGGCTGTTATTAATAAAAACACCTTAAAACGTTGTCATCTGTGAGTAATAATATGTGTCGCGTAATATGGTTCGGTGATGGTTCATTATGACGGAGTTGCTATCATTTTTTTGCCGATGCTAACGCGCCACGACGTCTGCTGTGGCATTCGTTCTTTGAACGTGAACACAATACGAGAGAATCATACCTTTGCGTTTTTTTGTGCATTGGTACGCGCGCGCCTACTTTATTGTGAAGGAACCCGTATATACAGTCCTGAATAGAGCTGATACCTTATTGTTGAAAATGACATTCACACAATCCAGTAATCTGCACCAGAAGATCTCAACATATGGGCAATTTTGTTTTTTTTTTTTACAACGAAGTACAAACATATTCTGTTGAAGAAAACTTATATTGATTCGAGCAAAAATGTTTTATCAAATTTACAAATATATCTAGATGGTACATAAAATAAAAAGTTTGAAAACGCCAGCTTGAAACAGTCTATCAAAAGGCTTCTCCTGAGATCCGAGAATCCTGTGCAGAATCATAAATCTAAAAGGATATATCCTTATCTACAATTCATTAGAAGAAGAAAAAAAGAAACTCAAATAAAATATGTAAAGTCATATCATTTCATGAACAGTATGGACCTGTATACCAAAACTTTTATACACCACCTTCGATAAATATTTATATAATTTGAGTGAATTTATACTGAAATAAAACCTAGCGAGTCTAGTTGAAATCGGCGATGTCTGCCAAGAATTTAAAACACTAATTTTCTTTATTGGATCAGTTTATGTCCGAAGGATCTTTTCATTTGACCAAAAAGGTTCTGTGTCCTCTTAACGATTTTGCAATAGTATGTTCACCTTTCTGTACAGGTCCGTATTGATCGACATATTGATAGAGATACGCGAGATGGCCACGAAGATTATATTAAAGCTAGTTTTATTTTTCAATTAGTTTATCAAACAATATAATTTCCTTTGTAATTCACTGCTACATTACTATGGTAGGATTTGAGATTGGTTGTGTGGCACGAATGCCTGGCTTTGTTGCAATTACATATGTACAGTAATTAAAGTTAAACTTTGTTAAAAATTCAAGAAACACGAATCGTTATTTTGTATTTTATAAAATTGTAACATTGCTGTTAATTTTATTGGGAATTAGCTTATCTCATATCATACAGTTGATATACGAGATTCTTCTTGTTATTTATGTTTTATTAAATGGTTGACATTGAGATAAATTCATCGGATACCGCTGTGAATTGAACCCAGATCTTTTTCAACATAATTGTTGCTTGAATATATTTATTTTTCATTAATTTTTGCTCTATTTTTATCTAAATAAACTTTTTTTTCAGTGAAGTTGTTTTTGTACAATTTAAAATTCAATTTGCTTTTATGAAAAAACATATTTCTACATCCTTATTACGAAACTTTAAAATACAGGGTATACTAGCTTCTTAGTATTCGTAACTTACCATCGTAGTAAATACGTACATGAATCATGTACATTCTGTGCAGGCCACATTTCCGCATTGTTCTTGAATAATATATCTACTTGTATATATGTATCGTACACCGGTGAAAGATTTATAAATGCGAGTAGAGTTTATGTTTTGAAAAGTACATAGATGTAGGCACATATATGTAAAAGAAACAATACTTTAAAATTTAGTTTTATCTTTCAGTTGCATATACAACGCAAAGAAAATCTATGAATATTTATTGATGTTGGTGTAGTTGTTGTTTATAAGCAATAGAATGGGTGTCATTTGTATGCAACTACTATAGCGTTTATAATCTAGACCATAAAAAAAGCAAGAGGACAACAGGACATGAGACGTACTCGTGAATGTATGAAATTAATAAAAGGTTATTTAACGCGACGCGTTGTTGGAATTCATGCCAATAAACTGACAACAATCATTTCTTGATGACGACGTAGAATCAGACGTTTGTCTAACCTACTTTTTACAAGGACAACTCAACTTTTTATTTTTCTATATTTTACCCAAAATGGAATAAAATGAAAACAAAAAAAAACTTGGCGGTACACATTCTACTAAATAATTCATCTAATCCATTCAGTACTGGTTTCAATCAAATATTTAAATCTAATTTCCAGTGTCAAGAAATCTTTTGTTTATTTCGAAACCAATATTTTTCTTTTCTTTTACGAAGTATTAAATATGTATCGTAATCATGAAAAAATTCGATCTCGAAATTTTAACGGAAATACAGCTTTCATCAGCCCTGAATCGAATTTGTGTAATTTTTGAAATGTGTGTTTGCAGAAAAGTTCAAGGAAAAATCTTCGTTTGGCGTCAAGTTGGAAATTTTCGTTGACTAGAGAAAACAATTTCAAAACTTTTGCTACATCGCTAACTTTAAAGTTTCGTCTTCAAATGAAATTATTGAAGTCGTTTCTTATATATCGTATATTTATATATATATATATATATATATATATATATATATATATATATATATATATATATATATATATATATATATATATATATATATATATATATATATATATATATATATATATATATATATATATATATATATATATATATATATATATATATATATATATATATACATATGTACGTTAATACGTATATGTTGGTATGTGTAACAGCGAAACTCCATTCCCAGAAGTTGATACTCGCGCTATAAAATAACAGCTATTTCGATTCTGCGCCGGAACTATTCCTCGGTGTGCTTGTAAAAGTTTTCCGGTCTCACTGAATTCAGCAATGTTTTGCAAGGCATTTTATTCTTGACACAAGAAACCTAATCAAGCGTATACATTTTGAACTTATTCTCTATATTGGTAAGGCAGCTACAATTGAAAAGTTTTGTGTGAGATTATATTTCTAACAGAGATCCATGTTTACTAGCTATCCAAACTAAACTGTTACAAATTAGGATCTTTTATAGCTGTCTAAAATATTCTGGACAAATATTTAGTAAATCTGTTGAAAATCAGTTAATTGTCAACAAAAAGGAGAGGTGAGAACGTTTAATTTCTACCTATCAACCAACCAACGTATCTATATTTACTTTTAAATTGAACGAAAAATAAAATAACAAAATGAATCCATCTAAAGTACCTACATGTAGTGGAATCAGTTATGCTCACTGAAATACGTATATATTTAAGAGGTAGTACTCAAGGCACCGCCAACGGCGTTGCTGTGCAACAGCTTGAAGAGGGTTAGGGCAGGGGAGCAACTGTCGTTTGATGTATCAAAATATTGAAAGTCTGTGTACGATCGCAAGAGACATGCTGAAAATAGAAATGCGGTTCGCAACGAAATGAAACGGGGACACCTGTTGTCACATCACACAAATATTATACACAAATAAATTCATATGGGTATACACACACAGGGTGTTTACGCAAGAGCGGCCAGTATTTAAACTTTCTCAAACGAAGTAATAAGTTAGTATTGTAATCATGAACAAACGCGAGATTTTAACGATAATATACCTTTTGACCTTCCCTGAATCAAGACTATTTTTCAAATGACGTGTGTGTTGATTTGTATATGTATGTATGTGTGCGTGAGAGAAAGAGAGAGAGAAAATAGTTAGAATAAAAATTAGAGATGTGAATATTCCGTACAATTTTTGTTTGGCATTATTTCAAAAAAAGTATACCATTTTCTTGTGATTGGTATACCAATCACAAGAAAATGGTTATTGGAATTTGTTCATAATTTAATTATTTTTACATTAATCGTATCAACTCTGCCTGTCAATTGTTTAACAAAATAACAAAGTAGACTCAAGTAATTTGAAATTTGTTTAGTATTTATTGTAAGAAATATATTTAGTGAAAAAGTGTTTCAAAGCTTAGTAACATATTATAAATTAGTAAAATAATAAAACTATATATATTTCTAATATGTAGAAGAAAGTGCAAGCCATTGCGAATATTTAAATATGTGTTGTGTATGCATGTATATAATAGGAATAGTAGTGTTGAAATGAAGTGATCTTTCTTCTCATTTACTCAATGCGAGATTAAAAGACGTGTTATTTGTGTCGCGTGTCATCATCGCATCGCATCGTATGAACGGACCTTGTTCGTGGCCTATTTTTGTATGAATTATGGCAAATGGCTGTGCTAGGCGCCCGGCATTGCGCACGTGTTTTCTGCACAAAGACACTAATGCGAAAATGCAATATTATCGAGGAACTTCTATGTGCCATATAAAATAAGATTGCTCGTGTCCTACATAATACGTAAACGTCTATCATCGCTATAACTAATTCTATACAAACTTCAACAACAATATTTGTCAAAAATATTTTGATAGATGACGATTGGCTGGTTTTTTCAACATAAAAATTATATTTTTAGTCTATTACTAAAATAACATGCAATGGAATCCCAGCTAATATATCTAAATAAGTACTAACTATAATTATATTTGCTAAAAAGCATAAGAAAACTACTTTTAAACAAATGGTTGTCTTTTATAATAACTGTGTATCGCAAAAAAATTCTTTAATTGGAGTTTAGATTTCGTTTTTAGTAGATATTTTCTTAGTTAATAATTTAATTAAACAATAATATTACTGTTTCTGAGTATTGCAAGCATAAAACAAATGGATTGTTACATATTACGTGAATCATCCAAAAAGAGTGAGAATCAATTCAGAGATGGTCAAAAAGCATATTTCAGTTAAAATATCGAGATCGATTTTTTTCATCACACTATTAATATTTCATAAAAAAATATCAGTGTCATTAGTAGAATTTTATGATATAGTTGTGTTATGCGTATATTGGTGGAGGTTCAGCATAATAAAGTTATTGAATTTATTTTCACCATTCAGTTTTTAAAACAAACAATTTATATTATATAAATAAAGTTGTTGCTGTTAATAACCTTCTTTCCTCTCCATTACATAAAGCACAGCCCAGTTTTATTCAATTTAATCAATAATTTGAAGTACTACCGCAATTTTTTTTAGCAAT
The DNA here is from genome assembly GCA_944738965.1 of Nebria brevicollis. Classification (NCBI taxonomy): domain Eukaryota; kingdom Metazoa; phylum Arthropoda; class Insecta; order Coleoptera; family Carabidae; genus Nebria; species Nebria brevicollis. Next base: position 8,957,474 of record OX122902.1, read on the forward strand.
ACAAACATATTAAACTATATGCTACGTGATAATTATAGATCAACAGTATTTGATGATAGGTAGTGTAAATCGTGAATATGAGTAGTAGATGCTTACATGGTGCGATCTGTGACCGCACCATAAACGTATGTAAATATTTTACCGCAGGAACGTCGGATTTATTGGCAATAACAACATACGAAAGCGCGCACGCCATTTCTCAAGGTGGTCGACCATGCTATGTAAGGCTTGTTTGTTTAGGTCCCGCCGGGATATAACCGACGTCTTTCACTTTAAAACTCCGTGTTTTAGATATACGAGGCATGTACCTTGCATACCCGCGACACTTGACTAAGTATGAAAATATTCAAGATGGAGCAGGGCAGTAGAAGTGCGCCACTAAAGCCGCAGCGATAATGCCGTAGAGGATACGTTATTATGTAGGATGTCTTAAACTGCGCGTAGAGGATCGACTTTATACATTCCCGGTAATTACGGTTCGGTTCGGTTCAGTTCAGCGCTCATGCATCTACTTTAGTAGGTATATGTACATCATCAGCGGAAATTTAAATTGGTATTTGTGCGCATGGGAAAGCATACGAGCAGATAAAAATATCTATATTAGACTTTTACGTGCATACTAATATTTAATTATTTTGAACACACAATTTATACTTATACTATGTAATAATTAAAAAAATAATATAAGTATACTCTAAAATTTGATTATTCGAGTAGTAAATAAAATACATTTCTGTCGAACTTGTATGTATATGACTGGCGCCTTTATGTGTGAATAATAAACGTGAAATTAATTGGATTGAATTTATCATAAGCAATTTCGGTGCAAGCAAGTAGCTCAAGGCTTCAACAAACGAGACAAAATGAAAGCGCCGATGACCGGTTAAAGAGAACCACTAAAATGAGTGCGGAGAGAATCCCCATTGGGAATGGGGGGGGGGGAAGACTACGCGGTCAAACGCGTTTGCCGCCTGAGTGAACAACGTAAAAGCTTGCATGAAGCAGACTGGGCGCGTCAAGTTGACGGTGTAGAATTAAATTCACTTTATAGTTATATACCTCTCTATATACGAGTAGATGGAAAATTGAGAGGCGTTTGTATTGCGAAAGGCGTAATGAGCAATTCAATCAACCATCCGTTGAGACTATCAAAGCACGGCTTCGTTTGGATCGACGGCGTCTTCTTTTATGGATAGTAAAACTGTTTGTTCTTTACTGAAACTGCGAAATGTTCACGTATTAGCCTACCAATTGGATTTTTTCTATTAAATTCCTTCGTTTCTCATAAAACTTGGAACAAGTTAATTTTATATTCAATCTATTTTTTATTATTTCTAATAGTAAGAGAAACTATTATATAAATAGTATATCAATTTTGCACAATCTGGATATAGGTAATTTATCGTTTAACAAGAATTTTTCAATTATCCTAGATAGCATTATATAGTTTGTGAACTTGCGTCATTAAATGTATAGAATAAAACGACTACAAGTGCACGTCACATTTTATTTTAACTTCAGTTGACGACTCTCAATTTCGATTCGCTTGACTTTATTAAATTTGAAAGGCCGTGAACCATGCCATATTGAAGCTAAACGTGAACTAGTTGCTCTTATTAAATCTCTTCTTATTCTCAAAACGGATTCATTAAAAGTTAGCGAACGAGATTTTTTTTCTATAAATATCAATTAGGTCTCTCCGATAAATCTGCTATTTGATAAAAGTAATAATGATACACCATCAATAATCAATCTTGATATTTAATCATATTAATTATAGTTCAAATGTTTTGCTAGGGGAAATATGAGCTTATAATTTTTAAAAGTATCTAATTAGAAATTTATTCGTGCGAAAAATATATTGCATTAGTTTTGTTTTGTTTCTAAAACATGTTTTCGTATATGCAACTTTGCGTATGAACTGGAGAATATGATCCTAAAGCTTTGAGTATATTTTGCAACTGTGTACACAGTATACAATCATTTACACAAACGAAGGACACGTTTCAGCTTAAAGTCGATATAAAATCATGGAATGAATGGCATCTGTTTTCGTTTTTGTATCACGATTCGTCACGTATCGAACACCAAAGTCATGTTGTTTATAACAGTGGTTAAAACGTGTAGAGGGTGAGGTTTACTTTAGCATCCACAAAGGCCATCATCGACATCTGGGAGACAACGTGTGACACTACCCTCGTCTTGTTTCTATTATTTATCGGTTGTTTTCTTGTGCTCCATACAACACGTTGGACATTTATTCAGCTTCATCGTCAATATTCCCCAGCTGGTACTTTTACTTTAACTACTTTATTTCAAATTCTCGCTCATATTTTACGAGACGATAAATGTACTACCATCCATAAAATAAAATTTGTAATACTTCTTTTACGGCAAGCAGACTCTGTATAATATAATTTGGATTCGTATTAAAACAATTCAAATACATTTTCTAATTAAATTTGCGTGATTGCTAAATAATTGCCAAAAATGTGAATAGTTAATATAATAAGATGTTTACAAGCGCAGTTTGTTATAAATTCACTGTATTTTATAACCCATTTAAATTTCAAAATGTTTCACTTTGATTCGATTAGTCCTTCGAGATTTTAAATTAATTTTCTTGTACTAAATTTGTTGGTTCAGAGAAATCAATTTTCTTTAGTAAACGTACTCGTAACCGCGAAACTTTATTTTGATGAAAGTTAATCATCTCTGTGTAAGCTTGTTTGATTTATTTACTAAAGTTTACGTTTTCAAAACATTTATGTTATCCACTATAGAATATAAGATTAAAAAATAAACCAATATTAATTTTCTTTAAGCAGGCAAAAAACATATGTAAATCTAAATGACGTATTTGCTTTCATATTATATATGTTTATATAACGTTTATATTTTTATGAATAAGTCTTCCAAAACATCGATAGTATATAGGGTAAGGTTGCTCAAGTCGTACCAGTGCTTAAATCGTACCACTCGAGTTCTGAACGAACTGCGCAGACAACCGCGCATACAACCAAAAAGAAATATATATCTGAGTCAACCAAATGTTTTAAGTGTCATTTTCTGCTATAAAAGTGGTTTGTTATAAATCCTCGCATCAAGTTAGTTTTTTTCAATTTTTTTATAATTTTATGCATATGTTTGGAAGTAAATATTGCAAGTTAATTATTGATAAAATTATGTTACTTATTAAATATAAATTCAGAAGAATATATATAATCGTTTGGTCGAAACGAGATTGTATTGATTTTATTCAATATTTGATTATGTTTATTTTTAATGTTAACTTGTGCCGTGTCTTAAGTCGTACCCATATGAGATTCCTATATCGTACTGTAATGAAAATGTAAGAAATGCGACAAATTAAAGAAAAGCAGTAATTAATAAAAAGGAATGGCATTAAAAATTAAAAAGAAGAAAACTAATTGGTTTTGTTTTATTTGTGGAGAAGATCGAGAGGAAACATCATAAATTGCTTGAAATGAAAATTATGTGCTCACGATTTATGCGCTGGAGTTGATAAAAGAATAAAAAAAAAAAAAAATATATATATATATATATATATATATATATATATATATATATATATATATATATATATGTGTGATGTTTGATTATGTATCTAATAAACTGATGAATAAAAAATAAATTTTCATTCATTTGTTGCTTAGTTTAATCCTTAGGTACGACTTAGGCTATAGGTGATACGACTTAGGAAACCGGTTTCTTAAGTCGTACCGATGTAACTTTTTACAGATTTAGTTTATTTTACTTGAAAGAATATAGATTTTTTATTTTCTTTATAATAAATAACTACAATATTAGTACAGGTTGTAAACAACACATTTTATTTTTATTTATTTGATCAATCCTAGGTTTTATACTCTTAGCAACCTTATCCTATACGTGTATATAAATAAGAAAGGTACTACTTTAAATCGAGAATCCTTAGAAAATAAACTTTTCGTATACTGGATACCCTTTAGAATATCTATATAAACGATAGGTCAATACGAACTATTCATGCCTCTATACAATCTTAGAAAAGATTGAATGTATAAGAGTATATAAAAGCAATATTTTTAAAATTTATATGTGTATATATTTGTAATAGAAATTGCATATTATAAGAAAAGTACTGATATTGTTGTATATTAATCTGTTACAGAATATGAAGAACCTTGGTGGTTACCGGCCAACCCACTTGGCAATAGGGTGTGAAACTCAGCGACGGAACACGAGTAAAATCAACTGAACAGCAATCGAATTGAAACTTGAATAGGACCCACGGATATTGGAAAATTGTTGAAGCGTGACACAACGATGTGTAGTTACTATATGGATGTGAGTGCGTTCGAAACGCTTGTCTGATCTACTTTACCTTCTTACCATTGCACACAGCTCAACAGTCAACACAAAGACAAGCCAAATCTTGCCAGAGCAACGCAACGATAACTAACAGCAATGGAAAACTCCGTCGTAAATGCTTCCACAAATACCACTTCGCTCGCAACCGATGATGGAGAATGGACGAGTACGTTGTCGCTGTTTGTCCGAGCGATAATAATGGGCTCCATTATCATCGCATCCATCTTCGGTAACTTGCTGGTCATCGTTTCCGTGATGCGACATCGGAAACTAAGGATAATCACCAACTATTACGTTGTGAGTCTCGCGTTTGCTGACATGCTCGTTGCGATGTTTGCCATGACGTTTAACGCGAGTGTTCAAATTTTTGAACGATGGCTCTTTGGTTATTTCATGTGCGATGTTTGGAATTCACTAGATGTATATTTTTCAACGGCCTCTATATTACATTTATGTTGCATTAGTGTTGATCGTTATTACGCTATTGTGAAGCCATTAAAGTATCCTGTCAGTATGACCAAACGTGTTGTAGCTGTTATGATTTTAAATACTTGGGTCAGTTCAGCGATCATCAGTTTTGTCCCAATTTTTCTGGGGTGGTATACAACTGAAGAAAACCAGGAGTTTCGACATTTGAATCCAGATGTTTGCGAATTCCATGTCAATAAACCGTATGCAGTGATAAGCAGTAGTATATCATTCTGGATACCATGCACTATTATGATCTTTACATATTTGGCAATATTTCGTGAAGCGAACCGGCAAGAGAAGCAACTATACAATAGGCATGGAAATGCAATGTTATTGCATAAAAACAATACAAATGGAGATATGCTATCAAACTCCTCGAAAACTCTGACTCTGCACGATGAGCTGCATCATACCCCAACCAAAGAACGTAATATAATCAAGATGAAACGGGAACACAAGGCTGCTAGGACTTTGGGGATCATAATGGGAACATTCATACTCTGTTGGTTGCCATTCTTTCTATGGTACGTCAGTACGAGTTTGTGCACATCTTGTCCCTGTCCAGATATCGTCGTCACGATAGTGTTTTGGATTGGCTACTTCAACTCGACCTTGAATCCACTAATCTATGCTTACTTCAACCGTGATTTTCGGGAAGCGTTCAAAAACACATTGGAATGTGCGTTTTGTTCATTGTGCCGAAGACCACCGTCTGATCTGGATGCGTTGGATGTTCGCCGAGCGTCATTGCGTTACGACGAACGGACAAGGACCAGCTATTCTGAAACCTACCTGAAACATATTGACCGTAGACGATCGTCTGAATTTGGCTCGAGCCTTTGAGTGGATCTCACTAGTAGTAGAATCACTACTACTAGTTTCTGATCTGCTTAAACTTAGAAGTGGTGCTCAAAGACAAAGTGAGTTTATAGATGGACGATTGAGTTACCGGTGTCTCCCTATAATTTCATGTGAAACTATCGCTACAGGTTGAAACCTAATAATATTGTCAATTTAGAGAAGACTGGCTGACAGTCCAAACGCTACACCGTGGTATTACTGTAGATATTTAGTTAGATAGCTATTAATGTAGCCACTGGTTTTCCCACCATACTCTATTCTCTCTCGTTCTCTCTCTATACCGCGGTGGAAGACTGCAGTGATCATACTGACTAAATAATAAGTGTAAAATAGAAGAAATATAAATCGAAGTAATAGCTTCGAAAGCAATGTTTTTCATTTTGTGATATATGCGCTTCTATATATGTATATACTAACACAATAATAATAACTTTGCATTTCTTGTTGTGACGTTTTTAAATGTAACAGAATTTTTCAAATGAATAAAAATAATAATGTTTTTAATGTTTTCTAGGACGAGAAACTTGTGCGAAAAAGATTTATTTTAGATGTACTTAAAATTAAAACAATTTAGTAAACCACAAAAAAAAATAATAATTGTAATACTAATGTTTAAAAATGTACCTTTTTCTTCCAATTCATGGTTACCAATTTTATAGGTTTGACATATTTCAACAAAGTGAAATTAATATTAAAATTTCCTATAAAAATTTCTATAAAGTAAAAAAATTTTTTAAAATATATTTTTATTTAATTATGTATTTCGAAATGAAATAATTTTTTTTATACAACTATTTTGAATTTGTGCTAAATGATCATAAGTAATCTAAACCCAAGTAGCGAAATTCCATGTAGATAATAAATGTCAAACCTATAAAATATATGAAATGATGTTCCAAACAAATAAAAAGTAATAATAATTAATAATAAATGACGAAACGTGCAGCGTTAAACAATCATGACAGTCTGCCATGGTACGGTTCGTGGTAATGCGCGGAGCAGTGCACACCATACCAGACCAGACCAGACCAGAGCACCTTCCTAAATCGATTTCGGTAAACAGCGCTCACCCCGAATCGTGCTGGCAGAATACCAAAAGTAATCGACCAGCCCGCAACACGGCCACTGCAGTAACGTTATGTATATATATAGATAAGCATAGTGTTTATTAAATATATAAAAACTATATACCCTTTATACCATATAATACTATATAGTTGTAAATATGATCTAGTTCGTATATATTAAACTTAGTATACTCGTTGCCTACCTGTAATGTATTAGAGTGTCAATTGGAGACCAAAGGGAACACGCAACAAATTTGTTTTATACATACAAATAAATAGTTTATAATTAATTTACAACTATAGAAACCAAAGATTTTACTTTTCGTACATCGAATATTATATTTTGTTGTCTCAGGGTATACGTTGTTGTACGTAGTAGTACATACATTTGGCAATTTGTCGCGAGATTTGCTAATATAGACTTAAACATAGTACCAATATTCATCCAAATCATTCTTACCATGCCATGACGTTAATATTTTACATTTTATTATTTAATTTTTGATTTTTGGACTAAATTTCATACTACACTTTAGGAAAAAAATGTTACAATGGCTAAAAATTTGGTTGTCTCAATTTTTATGAATTTCGGTAACTAATTTTTAATTACTACAACAATATTTTTGTTGCAATTACAAATTGTAGATACTAAAAATTAGTTGTAGATTGAAATAAAATGATTTTTTTTCTCTGAACATAATTATTTACTAGACATTATATTTCGTACACAACTTTGATGATTATAAGTATATATTTGGTTGTTTAAATACAAACATAAATTTATAGTTTTAAATTCGCGATATTTTAAAGAATATCGCTAGAATATTCCCTGGATACTTTTTAAATTTAAGTAATATTATTTGTGATATATAAATATAACTATCGATATAACAGAATAAAAGACTTTTTTTTTAAATTTAATTGTGCTTAAGTTCATTGGAGGATGTCACTTTTTTACATGGGTACAGATAATTATATAAAAAATACATTTAAAAAATGAACATCTCATGAATTATGCAGCTGCGTATATTTTAATTGTAGCCTTAAATTAATTACTCTACCTAAAATTTGGCTAAACGGTGTATAATAAGTTTGGAAAACAATTATTATGAAATTACCATTTGATTGAAATATTTTTATGTTAAATCATCTCGAAATTTAATAAATCTATAGTATATTGATTCTGTTCAGCAAATATGTGTTATTACCTGAATATATAGATGTAGAAAGACGAATGGTTAAGAGAATCTAAACAATAATTTACCACAAAAATAATTATAGTACTTACAAGCCATATCTCTTTTTGTTAACCCACCTATGCGAAAATTATCCCGCACAGCAATGTCCTGACGCAGTAGTACCTATAAACCTCTATACTATTCTGTTTCCTGAGTATGTCAGATAACAATCGTTCAAGTTCCGCTCAAAATTTACGATCGTTCCAAGAACTCCCAATGAGAGACTCAACCCAATATTTGTGAAGAGGAAAAGTAGTTGTAACCACATAAATAACGATTAAAATGCTATAAAGCTCGCCCCCTCATCCTACCATCCATAAAATACTGACAGTGCGCCCCCGCACAACGTACGCCCATGAGACAACCTAGCCGCCATTGATCTGTGCGCGGTTCCCCGGCACCTGCAGTGTGCAATGCAGCAATCCTATCAACAGTGTGTATATATGCATTATACATCTCTCTACGACTATATGTAAATAATTTCCTATTATCCACCATCCATATACAAAACTCTGACCGCAGTTATTATTGAGAAACATCTCAAACTCCCGCGGGACAAGGAGACTGTTATGCAAAGAGATAATAGTCTTTTTATTGGGATTATCTAACAAATCTTTGGAAACAGATTAAGTTCTCATCCGTTGCGTGATATGTATTTTCTTCTAATTCTTTGTACATTTTTATTGATCTATATAAAAATTCGCTAATATGATTACACAATTTCACTTCACAAAAGTGACAAATATTAAAAACGTTTAAAATCACAAATAATTAAATATGACCCTTAAGAAACCAGCAAATATAGTTATAAATTCGGTGAAACTAAGTAAAACAAATGTACCTATATATATAGATAAATAAAAACCAATTTTGAAACGAAAATAATTTCCATTTTCGATTTCTTATACATTACAGTCAATAACTGATTAAAGATTAAGCTAATAAATTTCAATACTGATTTTAAAACTGGAAATATACATATATTTACAAATAGACAATTTAAATATTCATTTGTATTAGAAGAAAAAATATAAATCACTATCAATCAAAATTCAGTTATTCGATAAAACCAAATAATTTTTTAAATTAATAAATTAAGCATATACTTGTTCTGATAAATGTGATACTCTATATGTTTCAACACAGTTGATATTAGGATAAGTAACTGCAAAATAGCTCATATGACAATATAGGTCAACTGAGTTGAATTGGTATAAGCTAATCTTGTTTCAAATATACACTGTTGCTACGAAAACTACGTGAGCGTCATTTTTGCGTATAAAATAGATACCTACAATAAGATCTTGTTGTTTATTGAATGCCTGTTTCACTTAAAACTCCCCTAATATCTTTGAGCAACAGTGTCAAATTTTCGTAGAACTGAAACTATTAGTTCGATGCTAAGGTTACCAATAAAGGAGATTATGTTGATTTTAATAACTGTAGAATGTATGTGTATGCCATGTTATATTGAGTTGTATTTGTAAAAATTGGAAGAATTCAAATTAGAATAAAATTATTGCCGAGTATACATGAGCGTTCTTGTAATATAATCAAAAATGTTCTTCAGATAAACTTGCCAACTTGTGCAAAACTAAGTAATAATAATAAAGATTTTCTGTTGACGTAATAAACTAAATTATATACTTTTTATTTTTAAATATGATTATATTTAAGTGATGTTTTGTTCATAAAAAGAGTATTATCTAAATGTCCAATTGCAGTCCTATTCATTTCATACTTAAATATATTGTAACTGTATACTATCACAGTGTGACCAATAATCTGCTTTCATAGCAAATTTGAATAAAATACTAACAATCATTTATACATACTATCTAATATATCTAATATGTATAAAGTTTGTTCACGAGTCTTACAAATTACGTTTATATAAAATGATGGTTAAAATTTTTTTTTTATATATTTTTATTATTTTCATTTGTTTAAAAACTATTGAAAAATATCACCTATACAGTAAAATCTAAACGATTAAATTTTTTTAAGTTTCTCACAATTATATATGCATTGGTTTCATTATCTGACTGATACCTGACCGGCACTAAAGCAGAAAAGCAAGTATCACTTTGATGAAAAAATTTCATTGTCACTTATAAATCTAAAAGATAAGTAGAACAAAATGGCCACACTAATAGTGTATAGTATAAATATGCAACTTACGTTTATTTTCCAAAACTTATTCATATAATGCATAAACTATGAAAAATAAGAAAAGTAATTGAAAGAAACCGAAACCAAACGAATTGTTATGCTTTTTTATAATGTATATTATTATATTATAATATAGTTTGTATATTTGTAAAATACTGTATAGAGAGTACTATGATTTTTAGATGGCATACTTTTCGACGAATCTATTAATTATATATATATATATATATATATATATATATATATATATATATATATATATATATATACATATATACATATATATATATATATATATATATATATATATATATATATATATATATATATATATATATATATACATATATATATATATATATATATATATATATATATATATATATATATATATATATATATATATATATATATATATAATATATATAATATATAATAAAATAAGTAATAAATGATAAGATAATGTTCCAAATGGAAACAGATGCAAAAGTATAAATAAAATCTTTGTGACGAGTATGTGAGATTGTTTTTTTTATTTTGCATGTACTCCCATACGTCTTCCCTTGAGCTTTTCAATAACTAACGGTCCCGTAAAGCTCTAGAGACGAGAAATCCAATACAAGATTGTTGACATTTTATCACGCTTAATCCTGGAGAAATTTTATTCAGAAAATCAAAATTGCCAATTGTTAAATATTACTGCAACGAAATCAAACCATCAAAGTCTTAATCGTCACACTTCTCTGAAGTATATAATTAATTTTAGATCAATTACGTAATTTGATATTTTTTAAACATAGTTAAGAAAACGAACTTAATCCAATTAATTTGTTGGTAAAGAATAAAGCTTTAAAATTATCAACGAATCTCACTCTATAATAAATGAATGATAATATCGAAAATAAAAATAAATAACAGCATTACTGCTGAAGTAAATTAGTATAACACAAGTCGAAACTTATGCCATAAATCGTCATCATATTACTACGGAAAGATATCACTTCAGTGATCGGTGTATCCATTTTGTAATTAGGTAGATAATCAGCTTATCCTTTATTCGTTTTACGATGATACTCATCGTCCTTTCACTATCTAACTGCTCCTGATGCGGCTCCTGCGCAGGAAGTCTAACTTTCGGGATAATGCGATGAACGATATCGTAGTATATATCGATAGCAAAACTAAATCAAAATCGGTAGCTAGAAGCGTGGGAGAAGTGATTATAGCAGGGGAAATATACAGCTAGTATGTGTATATCAGTAAATATATTATGTGTGTGTATATATACATGTCTGTGTGTGTGAGCGCGTACGTGTGCGTGTTTGAGGTATATATGGCACTATAAATGATGGTGTGATCCTCATTTCATATAGTTTTTACAACTAATGGTCAGGTTGGATGGTAGACGATGGTGCAGAAACCGGAAGTAAGATTAATCGTTTGATAACTGACGTATGGTCTCACAAAAGAAGACTTTAAGACAATAGGGAATTGCAGAAAAGCTTTTACAAATAAAGCTTTCTTTAAGGGGAATTAATAGTAACTGTTTAAACGCACCTTAAGAAACATATTTATTTAAGTAATAAGTAGTACTAATACCACTAAAAAAAAAAATTGCCGAGTAATTCGGAAGTTATATCGTTATGCCACTATGTCTAAAATCAATTATTTATAAATAACATGTTGCAGATTTCACTTGCAGAATTATCTTATTCAGAATTGTACTATTAATTAATAACCATATGTTAATGCAAATCATTTTAATATTTGATTTAATTTATTCAATCCAATATTAGTATCAATTCATAAATATAAATTACCTATCAGGTGAATCGTTCATTTATTTACTCAGTTATGATAAAATTTGTTTGTTATATATTCGTTATAAATGTGCATCAGCCCATAGTAAATAGATATTTTTAATCATTAAATTTATTCACCGAATTGACTAAAAATATATTATCATCAGCAAAAATTTAAATTAGTTTTTCTATAAAACATAAAAATAAACCCTTAAGTCAATTCCTAACATTTGGGATGTTTTGTATCTTGATGAGTAAGCTAGAGAGTGATAGAATATACTAAAATTGTCCACTAAACATCAAAGTAACGATGAAGATGAAAGTGTAACGGTTGCAGAGAGGGCATGGCGTTCGTATTTTGTTCAGCACACAGGTAAGTCTTAAATATTCTTGTATAAAATTATTTATTACATTTATCTTCCAATCCCGGTTTCAACATTTGGCTGGGTAAATAACATCATTAAATAGACTCAAGAAATTAATTCGGTTGTGTTTTGAAATTTGCTTTTATACAGCATTCATCAGGTTTCTCATTAAGCATCATGAATTATATCGTATTAAAATGGAACATTATAATTAAGCTTTGGGACTGTTTATAAACAACCGGCATTTATGAGATTGGTATGCATACTTTATAGTTACCAATGCAAGTATTAGAAAATCTGTAACTTTAATATGTAATAATTACTATATGATTATCCAGCAATATTTAGCGTATGCAATACCATGTAGGTCATGAGAAAAATGTTACGTCATTCTTATTATGATTATATGTTTAGGAAAATTTACTTCTTAAATTTTAGGTTTTTGATCTGATATCATAAAGAGAATTAACGAAATGTCGTCTATATGGAACAAACCATTCCGTTTACTATCGCCATTTTATTTTTTTATGATCTTAAAATTTATTAGATGAAACAAAAAAATCTGGCGATTAACATTAGTTATTTTATCTTAATTAATAAATAACACCTAAATCTGATTATAAACAACACTTGTCATCAAGCGTAAAATGTCAGTACAATTAATGTTTCAGCTGTAGTGTTGCTGGCTGGCTGTTAATGGAAAGCTGGCAGTACGACTGTAGTGTCGCTTTACTTTCGCTGTTAATTTAGTTTGCAAAATACAAAATGAAGAATTAATTTAAAAAAATCTTTATACATCAAGGAACATTTTTCATCCAACTTTAATTCTTTTAAAATTTTATACGCTTCCTCAAACAAAATATAAAGTATATTAACAACAGTTAAACAATTAAAATCAGTGATGTAAATGAACGAATAAATAAATAATAAATAATCGGCTAAAAACCACACGTAGGTATATGTATTAATGTTTCAATGCAATTCAAAACCGTCCACTCATATATTATACAATGACCGTTAACATTACTCACTGGCCATTGTACAGGGTTGGGGTTCGTGTCCCAACTTCGACAAATTTAAAAAAGTAACAATATTTTGAGTCACGCTTGCTCTTGATAACTCATGTCATAGTGTTAATATATTTAAGCTTTCATTTGAATAATTCTATACACATGATACAAAGGTTTAAAATCATAGATCGTAAAGGTATAGCTTAGTTAAATTAGTTATTTTACGTAAATATTTTATTTTAATCTCCTATATAGTATTATTTCAAGTAGAATTTTACTTAGTATAAAATCCAGAATTTTGATATAAAAAGATGATAAAATATTGAACTTATGGTTTGTATTGAAATAACTCAAATAATATAAAAATATAAATGTTTATCGTATAGTCTCCCTAATTGTGTAGATCTTTAAAAAAAAAAAAAAATATATATATATATATATATATATATATATATATATATATATATATATATATATATATATATATATATATATATATATATATATATATATATATATATATATATATATATATATATATATATATATATATTGTATGAAGCACTGAAAATTTGGTCATAAGCCCGTCCTTTTATTTAGAAATGTATATTATTGATTGACTTGAATGTTTGTTGTTCGTAATATCAAATTTTGTGTGTATAGTTTTCGTATAGAGATTATGCAGTAAACGTAGTGGTGTCGGAAGCCGGTACTGCGCCATCATCACCAATAAATCATCAGTAATTTTCTCTCGCACGGAACGTAACGGCATATCTGTAAGCACCCCATAAGCAGAACTACTATCCAGTGGTTTTGCACGCAGTTATCGTCAATTTTGCAGAATTAACTCCAATGCAAAGTTATTTGAGAGGAAGCAGCCGCAATGGAATATTGGTTCACTTCTGCGAGCATAACTATTTAAGATCTAATAAAATGAGGCAGTGATGTAGCATATATTTGTGTATGATTCTGGATGGACACGGGTTCAATTCTATGCTATTGTAAAACATAATTCTTTCTAGTGAACAAACACAAGTTTCTACTAGAAGATCTTTATACTTTCACAATATACTAATTAGAAAACACATGTAAAATATAATTTGCACGAAATGTGATGGCTAACACATTACAACGGTTGCAGCTTAGCTATGATTAAAATCGATAGAGCATTTTTAGATGGGAACTTGGAATGACATTTATGAGAGATTTGTATTAAAAAATCGATCATTTAAAATCAATATATAGTATGAGTTTTAGATTTTATTTCCTTTCCTGAAGCCATGTCTGTTTATTTCACAACCAACGTACATTTATCGAATAGTTGGACGAGCATTGGATGATAAAGCGGGAGGTACAAGTAAGGATACCGCGTACGGCCTAAGGTAATTAACGTTGAGTACAATTACAGATGTTACCACAGGCAACGTTGAACCTAAAACCGTACTCTTGCTTGATTACTGATTCATAGAACCAAAACATCTCTAAACGAACATAAATTAAATGCTCCTTTTGTAAATATATTTCATTAACTATAAAATTATTTGTGCTTCATTTGTTACCATATATATCACTTCGTTTCATTGGCTTTAATCAATAATAATACCTGCTAATTAGGGAATTCTGATTATACAATTCTAGAATCAGTAGCGTACAAATGTATGTGTCACAGAAGTGGTTTAATAATAAAATTATTAAAGCTTACGAAGAATTAGAATCACAAGAAAACTAGCGAAAACTACAACATAAAGGATAACTTAAATTTATAACTCCCACAAACCGTCTGGGTATAGACTGAAATCAGTAGGTATTTCATAAGTTATTCTATTATCTAAGTTTTAAGTGGGTATTTGATAATAATTGAAATACATAATTTTATGTTGAAGGGATGATACGTAATATATTACGTGAACCAAAGTGACAGACACATGTAGAATATATATATAAATATATATATATATATATATATATATATATATATATATATATATATATATATATATATATAACGAGATATGTTATATTCAAATTTATTTCCCATCAAATCAAAAGGTGGATTTAATCAACGTATTTTTAAATCTCTAGCGACATCTTGCGTAAACACGATTTCATTTATATCCTACCTGCTGAAATTATTTTCGTAAAAATAGCAGAGAAGCCCGTACAAAAAATTTGTAATATTTTTTAATTTATGTAAAAAAATTTATTTATATATTTTTTATCAAACGTTAAATTATACTGTAAACAAGATTCAAAAGATTTACTGATGTGTCAGAATTAGTGACGATAAAAACAAAATATCATCAATTTTTACATGGTACATTCACTTTTAAAATATTTGTAAATTTTTGATTAGGTTTTACATTTTTATCGCGTTAACAAGTTGTAACAAGAGTATAAATACGAGTATAATACTTAAATATTTCAAAATGATTTACTGGATTTTATTGGTAATCACTATAATTGATATAAGTGCAACCGTTTCGTAAATATGGCAAAAATGTAAAATAAGTTGAGAAAAATGCACTGCTGGTGTGAATACTAAATATTATAAAGACACTACACTTCTAGTTTTAAGTTATGGGCTTCAAATAAGACTTACGATATTTTCTACAAATAATTTAGTATTTATTAATTTTCATATTTAGTTTCCCTCCTTTATACATATTTCGCCTAACTCCGGAATTTGGTCTTTCAAAGGTAATTTAATAAGGAACGTCTAACCAAATCAAAACTTGAGATAAAATAATTCGAGATACTTGATATTTGTTGAACTAGAGTAATTTCAAACTCTTGATTACTATGAGAATTACGGTTAATCCTTCAAGCATAGACGGTCCGTACTGCTTTCTAAGGGTTGGATGCGAACGTTGACTATTCAGTGGCTAGTTACACATCAAATCATTTTTCAACCGACAGCAGAGTTTTGAACCAAGGTGTCTGTGGAAGGAAATTAGCGCCGGTTCGTAATTTCTCCAGGAAAATGTCATTAGTGGAAGCAACGCTTTTAAAGAGATACCATGCTGGTACGGTAAAGCTCCTCAATACTAGTTATATTAATCACATAACAACAGGTGAAAATAGCTGTTATTTTATATGGATTTTATAGAAAAATTTGATAGGATTTAGAAGAGGGGAAGACACTATCAAATATATCGAAGAGACTAGCATGCAATTTTACTAAGAGGAATAACATACGTAAGCACATAAAACTACATCTTTTGTCATTTGTGTCTACTATAGTAAAGTTTTACTTAAATGTACCTAGATGTATAAATTAAACGTGATTTTAAATCCAAATTTACGGTAGCCAATTTATATAAATGGAACATTATACATTTAATTAAATAAATTAACTAGATGGAAAATAAATATAATTTGAATCATGATGCGGCTCATTGAATCAGTCAATTAATAAAACATTTATTTAGCTTTCATATCAATTACATAGAATATTTAATTTAACTTACCAAACTACTATTAATTCGTATAGGATTGTAAAACTCATGTTAAAATTGTATTAAGTTTCTTTTAATAAATTCCTATTTTATTTTCAATTTGTGCTTTTAAATATAAATTTAGCAGTACAACATAAATATTAAAATAAAAGTCAACTCAATAAATGCATCTATTTTTCAAAATTAAAAACATTAAACATACTAAATTATTCAGTCCATACGTATATCCCATTTCGCGTATTATGCGAAGTAGCTTTAATTGGCTACTACATTTGTGATTTTTAATTTTTCTTGTAATCTTTTTATTAATTTTTCACAGCCTTTTATACGAAGTGCTAAGTATGTATTGTAATCATAAAAAAAATCGAGCTCAAGACTTTAACAGTCATATACCTTTTGCACTTCCCTGAAACGTCTGATTCTTTTTGGAATTACGTCTATTTGTGTGTATGTTCTTTTAGTCTCGAAGATGATTTAGAAATTTGCTGTAATTTTACTAGTGTAATAAATTAAATAAATCATGAAATGTAAATGAAAAGTAAATTAAATTATCTTCAAATATTTTCAGTAGGTAAATTAATCGAATGTGGCACCAGGGTATTTTGTTTTTGGATCTGTATTAAGTTCTCAAGAAATATCTACCTACTGCGCACAATAAAATGAATCACAAAAACCAAAGTTTATTTTTTAGATTAAATACACAAGCTGCATAAATATTTCTCATTTCTGTCTATTTATTTTCAATCTTGCTTCATTTTAATTGAAACTAAACAGACTTTTTTTACTTGTAATAAATATAATTTGTTTTTATAAAAGATTGATGATAATTAATTTACGTGTTGAAAGCACTAATAAAATTTTCCTTAGATTTTCAGAAGAAATTTGTTCTATTCATGTACTATGGTTCTAGTTATAACTGATAGAGATAAAGCCATATTTAAAAATAATATATGAGCCGATTCAAAATGGATAAGATTTATATTTATATAATTTATATATTTATTTATGCAAACGCGAACTTCTAATAAATATGAATTAACAGCCAAGAGGCACGACTATTCCTTTGAGATCGGTAACAAATTTTAAATAACCAGCCGATATATTTAGCGTTCGGGTATACAACGAATGAAAAAACGTTAGCAAAATCAAACTACGAGCTTGTTAATCGCTTTCAAAGATATTTTTAATTAAGGTAGGAGGTATGTTTCTAACGAAAATGCATTTTATTGATTTTCTTTACGCTCGATATATAGCTAATGTTGCAATATGTATAGAAATAAGTATTCACATAAAAGTTGTGCGAAATATTTATATAATTTTTTCTGAAGACAGTATTTACTTATTACATCGTATAAGAATGTAAAAATTATATATTTACTATACATTTCTTATGCAGTAAAAGTATTATGGAACAAAGTATATGGAGTGTAAGAAGTAGTAAGGTACCCACTTTGGACGTGTGAGAGCCGTGGCTGCTTGGCGTTCTCTTTTAATTAAAACTGTGAGAGTGTCGATAAGGTGGAGAGGTAAGCGCCATGTAGGTAACTGGTAGGCATTGTAATATATCATCAGCATCGTAAGATGCGAAATTCCCATGCCCCAAAACTCGATTATCTCTGGGACGTAATCGAAAAGTGTCGAGAGACACAGCGAGATATGGTATGGTTTGCTCTTCTTCATCTACTTAGTACCGAGGCCTACATACCAGTTACGGCAACGCTCTTGGCTCTGCTTACAGTGTAATATTTTCAAACTTTACACACGTTAACGCCTTTACGCGACACAAGTTATACCATGCAACATTTCAACAGAGCGGAACTAAATAAGATGTCTGGTTTTTTTGCAAAATAAAAAACCTATCTTTAAAAAAATCCTTATACGAAACAATGAGAAGATGACTACTTTTAAAATAAAGTGATAGTACTTAAACTCGAAAGTTATTTCTTTTTCTTCTTCCTTTGTTACTGTCTATTAGAATACTAGCATGTATTAAAACATTGTCAAATACACTTTAGAAACGAATAACATATTAAATATAGGCATTATATTGTGCGACACATTTTAACTAAATCAGAAATTAATTGCTAGTATAAATATACAAATTCATGAAAATTTTTAAAATAGACATACCTAATCGTATATTGGCAACTAATATATTTTTATCAAGAAAAGTACAGATCCACTACATATATTTATTACAGTTATACATATAGTAATTATTAGAATCTGTGCAATTATGATATTAAAACATGTATATATAGTTTTAAACAATTATAACTTATAATCTAAAAATGGTTAAAACGTGTTAGTCCATTTCATAGCAGTATTCCTAACAGCACAAATATGTAATTCAAAGATTAACAACAAACATATTTGCTACGCTGAACCCAGTTGATCCTAAATAAATCAGTTTGTCTGTCTCCCAATTTGCCGTAATATCTTAGGCTGCTAATCACGGTCAGTAAATCCGAATGCGGTCATACGAGAGATCATATTATAATCACGCCGTGTATTATAAACAAACTGTCCAACACACTCCAAGCTACAGCATTATGATAGTCAGAGGGATCAGTGCAAACACTAAGTAATTGGTTACTGTCACAAACGTTTAAGCTGTCATAACGCCAATTTTATAATACACTCTCATTATAATAACTTATGTATATTGAGCCAACCGAAGGACAAAATATAAAATGTTTGTGTTTACAATAAAATGCAAATTATGATGGAGTTGATCTTATATTGGTATTCTCACTAAAACCAAGTAATCTTTTCCTAAATATTATAATTTACTTACGCTGCAACAACCGTACAGTTCAGTACCATAGAATAATTGAGTTTAGTTAAGTAGGGCTGGCTACAGTAACGTCGCGTCGACTAGAAATTCTCATGGGCCGGATTACGACGCGGAATATCTCTTAGACGTTAAACGGTAGATTGAGAGATAATCAATTATGCACGGTATATTCCCAGTCTACCCAGCAACACAGTCTACCTAGATATATAGAAGGTCGGGACTTCAGTGCTAGTTCATACAAGCTGTGTTTGGCAGGTGACCCTTCTCATTTCACCGGTTTGCTAGTACCGACTCTACATAATGTGATTGAATCGAATGAGAAAAGGAAAGTGAAAAAATCGAATGAAAAAAGCATGAAATGTTAGAACGCTCTATAATTAAAATATTTGAGGTAACTGTCTAATAACATGCATTAAAAACAAATTGTTATACCACGAGCTGTTATAATTTTAAAAATACATGTTCAAAATGTGTTTGTAAACGTATAGGAAAACTTCTATAATTTATTTTCTGTGATTAATAATCTATTGGTGCGACTCTAAGTTTATCTGTAGATAGTAGATCTATAAGGAGAATTCGCAATATTTTATGTAATCAAATAAAAAAAAAGATACACAAACAGTCAGACATCATTCCAAAAAATGTCAAAATAGATTTAGATAAGGTCTGAAAGTATATTTCCGTTAAAATCTCAACATCGAATTTTTTCATGATTACAATACATACTTTATACTTCGAACAAGAAGAAAAAAATAAAAAACATCTGTATAGGCAATATAGACTACAGACGGCATTTTCAATAACTAGCATTTATTATTTACTGTTCAGTTCTCATGAATCTAATATATGTATAGAATATGATATATGGTAGTCTTTTAAAAGATATTCAGATAGAACCTTAAATCTCTAATATTGCAGAAAAAGTGAATAAGTTATAAATAAGGGCTGAAGAAGCACCAATAGTCGAAACATTATTTAATTTCAGGAGAAGGAGCAATTTCTGGAATGTTCTTTTATGTGTTTTTGTTATATGTTATATATTATATATATAGATTATATTTGCTATATAATAATATTATTAACTTTGCGTTTAAAGAAGCTTCAATGTTTGCAACTTCAGAATCTAATATATTTAAATTTAATATAGAATTGTAAAGTAGTACAAACTGAATTATGATATATTTTACGAACGCTATGAGTAACGAATCACTCTAAAGCCGGACATTATGAATTTAGAGTAAACATTTAATTTCTACAAAAATACCTCTTGCCAATAAATATATTTATTAGAAAAAAACTATAAATCTAGTTGCAGCAGTTACAGAAAAAGCAGGAAGTATAATAATCACTTAAGTTAATTTCATGGCATAATATACTTTGTAAATATAGAATGGTTTTTTTCCTAGAGGATGCTTACACAATTTATTACCACGCCTCTGAAGAGTTTCTGCTATGTTGGTGTACTTATAGCAACTTTGTTCCTGCTGTTTCAACCACAAGTGATATATTGCTTCTATTAAGCAATAGTTATCGTAAACATAGCCAGATTCAGAGACACTTAAAGCGTTTATTTCTATTAAATTTCGAAAATGATCTTGTATACAATACTTGTACTACTGCGTCCAATAAATTAAAAATAAAGAATGAAGAAAATCGTTAAACAAGTGTGAAAGAAATAAATGTCAGACTGTCAAGATGAATACCCTATAGAAAAGGACTTTTTCGCACTTATCGCTTTCTCGTATGGAAGCTCGTTCTGAAATACATTCACGGACGCACTCATCATTCCAGTAGTGGTGGCTCAAATTGGAACAAATATGAGACAAATAGATGCTGCGTCAAATATATTTTATCTTCTGTCTACACCTTCGCCTCTTTCGCTTTTATTAAATAAAAACCCCAACAAATACTTCCAGAATTTTCAAATTTGTTTCTAGGTGATAAAACAAGAAAAATACCCTGGATGAAAACTGTAATACAAATTATTCAGAGAATTGGATTTATAGCATAGGAATTTTTGTTTGAATTTAAAATATATTCCATAAAAATTTTTATTATATATTTTTTATATATAAAGTACTATAAAGTATGTATATTCCATAAAATTCTACCAGAATTAAAATATACTGTAGTTCATCGAATAAAAATTTAGTTAATTTAGTATATGGTATAGCTGATTAAAATAGCAGACATTTAATAACATACCAAATTTAATTCGTTAACTTATCTGGAATGTTTTCATTATAGGTGATTTAATAGGATAATATTTTACCAAGTTTAATAATCGCACTATAGAACTTATTACTTGTAATTATTTTTTAATTAAAAACATTCCGATCTTAGGTGCAGAATACTTAAAGTGTATATCGGAGATGGGAAAAAGCCTTGGCAGTACTAATTTGCATACAACTCGTTGCAGAAAAAACGTCAGTGATTCTGAAGCTGAATAAATACTGCTAAGAATATCGGCAAGAAATTTCTACTTCGTCGTCGCTAACCAGTCAGTCCTTCTACAAATATAAAACTTTTCTATACAACTACTCGTTCCGAGAAGAATGTGTGTGTTTGTGTTAGTGGCCATGACCTTAGCAAGTTTTCACACCATGCCCTTCGTGATTTGACAAATATTTGAATGATTTCGTTTTTGTATACAAACGCCGCAAAAACATCGTCCCTGTAGAAGCGGTAAATCACAGCATTATTTACAAAACTTCCTGATGGAATCGCAGATTTTACTTTTTGTTCCAAGTATGCAATATGAAAGAAAAACAAAACCGATAGTTACATAATGCTCAGGATGATCAACATTATTCTGCATGTGTGCATGACATCCGAAAAATCAGGAATCGTCAAATAAATGTATAAATATAATGGAAATATATTGGTTAAAAATATAAATAAAATTTTTATATAGTACTATGGCGTTTACAAGATTTAAAAAGATTATTGGTTTTTCGGTATAATGAAAACTATCTTTCGGTAATATGTCAGTATTTGTTAAGAACATCTTATTGAAAATCTGCTCCACCGAAAAGACATTTATGATAATTTATGTATTACGTTAAAAACTTCTAGATGAATTTTTAACATTAGCTAGTCAGGATATCATTAATTATAATATATACATATGTAGGGTAAGGTTGCTCAAGTCGTACCCCATAAGGGAAAAAGCGTATAAAACCTAGGATTTATCAAATAAATAAAAATAAAATGTGTTGTTCACTACCTGCACTAATATTGTAGTTATTTTTTATAAAGAAAATAAAAAATCTATATTCTTTCAAGTAAAATAAACTAAATCTGTAAAAAGTTACATCGGTACGACTTAAGAAACCGGTTTCCTAAGTCGTATCACCTATAGCCTAAGTCGTACCTAAGGATTAAATTAAGCAACAAATGTAGGAAAATTTATTTTTTATTAATTATTAGATACATAATCAAACATCACATATATATATTTTTTGTTCTTTTATCAACTCCAGCGCATAAATCGTGAGCACATCATTTTCATTTCTAGCAATTTATCATGTTTCCTCTCGATCTACGCCACAAATAAAACAAAATCAATAACTTTTCTTCTTTTTAATTTTTAATACCATTCCTTTTAATTAATTACTGCAATTCTTTTATTTGTCGCATTTTTTACATTTTCATTACAGTACGATATAGGAATCTCATATGGGTACGACTTAAGACACGGCACAAGTTAACATTAAAAATAAACATAATCAAATATTGAATAAAATCAATACAATCTCGTTTCGACCAAACGATTATCTATATTCTTCTGAATTTATATTTAATAAGAAACATAATTTTATCAATAATTAACTTGAAATATTAACTTCCAAACATATGCAGAAAAATATAAAAAAATTGAAAAAAACTAACTTGATGCGAGGATTTATAACAAACCACTTTTATAGCAGAAAATGACACTTAAAACATTTGGTTGACTCAGATATATATTTCTTTTTGGTTGTATGCGCGGTTGTCTGCGCAGTTCGTTCAGAACTCGAGTGGTACGATTTAAGCACTGGTACGACTTGACCAACCTTACCCTATATGATTCATATATAATGCTTTAACAAAATATATGTAGTAGAGAAGAATTCGTTCTGCAGGATTATAAAGGTAATAAAACTAGAACGAAAACTTAAGATTTTCAAAATTTAAATATAAATAGCAGCTTGGCAAAATTATTGCACGTAAATTTGCAATTCACTGCTTACTTTGATCATTATGTGAAGAGAACATGTTTTAAAAGATTTGGAAAGATATTGTATTCCAATCACGAATTGATTTGTTTCATTCCGAAAAGTTTAGCTGTGGTGTAGTCCTTTAAATGTAAATATTTGATGAGTAAGTCTATTAAATATATACATATATATGTAAAAATAAAATATAGAACAAGATTTGGACTCAATATAAAAACCGCATTGATGCAAATTTATACTACATTTCAAACTGTTACAATTTCCATGAAATTATTAAATTCATGGAAACGATAAATCCGCCGTGGGTGAAATGGAAAATAACTTATTTTAACTTTTCGTACTACTAGTTTTGCATTTTAAAATAAGATTAATTATGTAAATTATATTGAACGGCGTTTCTAACTATGATGCAATTTGTAAAATATCAAATACATTTCTTATTTAAATTTTATATTAACCTATACAATAAATATTGTATTTCAAATTAAATATATAACATAATTTTTTATTACATTACGTTAAAAATATATGTAGTTCAACAAATACATATAAATTTAAAATTATTATTAAGCAATAATAATTATTGCGAATATTTGAATTTTATTTTATTAGTGACATATTAAGAAATTAAAAAAGTTGTTCTTAAACAGTTGTTGCAGTGATTCTGTAAAGTTTGACAGATATTTTTCAAGTACATACAATCGCAAGAATTCTTCTGAATTGCTGTTGTAGATGATTTTCTACATGTGCTTCTTTCTTTAAAATTGCCTCACATCATTATCTATATAAAATTCAATTACTACCGTATCTGATTTATAAATGAATATGTTTTTGCGTATTATTTCGTCGTATGTATCATTTTCTTTGAGAATATAATAAAAATAAATATAGGCATATATTTTTAGATTTAATTGCGAATATAGAAAAGTTAACCTTGCTTATACGATATTCTGCCACAATAAAAGGAACTTATTAAAAAAGCGGACAAAATCCCGATGCAGGATATAGAACTAATAAACTAACTTTATTCATAGTAAATAGATCGTATCTGCAAGGTCATGCAAACTATTGCGTGCATTGAGTTTACACGATATTTTTCGATTATTGTTGCAAAGACAAGGCATTGAAGGGTTAATTTTGAAATATATAAATTAGGTGGTATGTATTGCTTAGTTCTACCGAACAATATCTAAACATAATTTTGACAGTAATGAATGAAGACGGGCTGCTGTCCTTGACTTTTTGGAGGTACTGATATAATGTAACATGATTAATAGTTTAATGGTATATACTTCAATATACAGAATAAAAAGCAAAATATAGAACTTTTTTTTTTAGAGCAGCCAATATTTTTCTACATATTAATTTTTGCGACAATGAGAAACATTACATCGTAATTGCTGATTTACCTTTACTAACTATTTGAAATGACAATCAGTTATTAAATATAATATAGTAACAAGAGCGATATGTTGCTATTACTGAGTTTTTAAAATTATTTTTTTAATAAAAAAAATAAAACCACAATACGCAAATTAACATTTTTATAATATTATAAATATGTTAAGTAGCGTGCTGTGTCTTTTGTATTTTTAATTTTGACGACCCAAACTCAACTATAATTATTTATTTATAATTAACTATTCAAACTTCTTATGAATGTGATGTGGAAACGTCTCCACGTTTCCACATCACATATGCATTCATAAGAAGTTTGAATAAAATAATTGACTGCATTAAATAAAAGTAAATAAAATCCACCATCATATATATTATTTTGAACACGAATCCTGTTTAAGAGTATAATCTTAGCAAGATTATAATGATTTTTTAATAGTCTGCAACTGTCTAAAGAATAAAATTCATAGTTATCACATCAAAAAAATACTTTATTCAAGTAATATTTAAACTGCGACAGTTTGTATATAGTTTCCTAATTTTATTTTAAGTTAAGCTTTATAGAATTCTTTATATATTTTAAAATGTTAATATCTGATAGTTAAACCAAAATTTCAGATTTCAATTTATAAAGTTTTTTCTCAATAGATGGCGTACAGCTCAACAGATTTAAGTTTCAGCATTTCAGCATCTACCATTGCGCAACAACCGATTTCAGTATCAGCTTGTTTAAATTTCAGTATTTCACGGCAGAGTACGCTACTTGTAGGATGCTAAACGAATTTTTTAATTTACTATCGACTAAGTTTTAATTAGAGAATCCGCTCACAGTTTTAATACACAAGGAAATCTGCTATCGTTCTAACACCTAACTTTACTTTACAAAGATGGAAGGAATTAATCATTTTAGATACCACATACATGATACTTTTTTATTATTCATTACCATTAGCGGTGATTATTCAATAATTTATTAAAATAAATGTAAATGATATATTTATAATGTTAATTAAGTAAATATATCAGGCTTATGATCTTTAGTGAATGCTGATTTAACGATTTGAAATGAATGGCAAAACATAATACGGCTTTATAAATATTTTATTTTAACCATTAATTTGGTGTAAGTTCCGCAATAAAATATAATTGTGAGAGATAAATCAGTATTAACTAAATTAAGAACTACGTTGAATAAATTAAAATCAAATAATGTTTCAGTGGCAGTGTAAACTTTAATTTGATAAATGAATTACGATTATTCTATCATAACATTTCATGTTTTATCTTTAGTATATATCAAATAAACCCCTAAATTCAATTTGTTTAGTGACTATAAAGTAGGAATTATTTGAATGTGCTTGACCTAATATACAAATCAACCAGTAACCTCGTAAATGCAAAATGCTGACTATCATTCCGCATTAAACAATAGTTGAAATTCGTGTTCAATGTCTCATTAGATAGAATGCAAAGCTAATAAATTCACAGTAGTGCGAATTTGCGAAAATCTATTATAAACTAAGCGGAATAAATCAATATTTCTCCACAAAATATCCATACAATTTATTGTAACAATTATTAAGATCCAACATTCTGTTATGGTCTTGTTTCGTGGTTAAACTATACTAAATGGCATTACACGGATAAATAAGTCCAAAGAAAACATACACAGTTGTTGCAATATTATATTAACATAAGACAAAATTTTCAAATTTTTTTCAATTAGAAAAAGATTGATAGGTATGTGTAAGATAAGATTATTTCCTCAAGATTCCCTAAGGGCAATATCCTCCTAGTTTAGTTTAAAAAAGAACGTTTAGCCTAGTACGAAAACTAAAATTCGCAAGTGCATAAAGCTTTTAATTTTTTTGATGCCGTTTCTTATAATAAAATTTTATCCGAGACACTAATGTATAATTTTTCTTTTTTTGAATATGCTTATGATGGAGTAGAAATTAATAGTATTTTTAAAATATTATATTTGCCTAAAAATAACCATTATTTTATTATACTATATGTATGGTTTCGTTAATTAAAAAATAAATATTAATATTGTTCATAACAAGTTATAATTAAATTGACTGCTGGCTATATGTCAATTATATATCTATACATAATTTCTATTCATACATTTAGTATTGATATATTAAATTTCGATATATGTTCGAGTGATAGGAAATACGTAGCATAGTGAAACACAATATTTATCAAGTCAGCGTGGAGCATTGAGAGGGTCAACAATTCCTTGTTGGACTTCCTAAAATCAATCCTAGTCTCAGAAATTCAGACTGTAAACATTTGCTAGTATATTTAAGGATTGAACAACATAACAATGTGTTGGGCGATGATATTTGCAGTACTGCGTGAAATTGAAAAGCATACACTATTCAAGCTGTTAGCATCGCTTTTATATGAAATCAACACCCGTACGTTAAGCGAGCTTTCCTATGAGCCAAAATAAGATAAATAAATTTAACTGAATCAATTATTATAAAGTTTTCTTTTTTGTTATAAGAGCATTCCAAGTTATTTAATTTTACAGATCTTTGATTCAATATACTCCGGCTTTAAATAACTATGCATTAAACGAGAATAAATTGCATGATCGTAGAACGGAAATACGCTACTGAAGGTGACCTAAGGCAAAACAACCTTGCTTTATCATCATGTGATCTTTAACAAGGACGACATCTATCACATTGTAAGGATGCGCTTGCTAAAGGATGATTTTAAAAGGACAAACGATATGTTTAAATTTCTATGTGATTTACTACGATTATAAATGCCCCTGATTGTGTGTTTATATACCCACAGCAATTGTTACACCAAATTTTTAGTTAGAATTACGAAATATGTTTTTGGTCATAACTGTGTATACAGGTGATTATTGAATAGAACATTTATTTATAATTAAGATTTTTTATATTGTTGTATAGTAAAACAATTAAACAATTTTCACATATTTTGCTAGTTTATTATTTGTAACTGTGAATTTTTATTTGTGTGAAATGTGAAAGTCACAATGAGCTGTAGGTAAATTTTCTTAAGAACTTGTTTTTTTACTATCTTTATTTCTACGAAATAAACATAATCATCTTCTGTAAATTGCGTCTTTTTCCGAATTTTGTCCATTATCATTTTGAATTAGATTTTATTACATAATTGGTGGCATTCCTAGGGATACATATTTGGTAATACCGGTATAATCAGATGAAATATTTGGTCGCTCCGGTGAAGTAGCCAATTAAAAATAAATGATAGCTGTTATAATATATTTGTGCTTGATTTCTCCAACGCGAAAGAATTTTAATCGGAAATGTTTTGTTTTGCTTTTAAAATGTTATACCAATTTTTTATACTAGGGTTTGTACCTAAATTAACCACTTTTAACTAAAAATATTTTTATTTAATAAACGTAGGACGATAATGTATTAAATAAACGTATTCCTTAAGGGTTTCAGTCGAACGTAACAGATATATAATAAGTATGCAGTCACAGTAGTAATGGTAATCTCACTGCATACCTTGTTAAGAGTTATTGTTTCAAATGTGGATGTACATATGGTATACGAATGCATTGTAGCATATTTGAATTGTTCCAGTTATTAAGTGAAATGTTAGTGAACATACCATATTGTATTAATCATTGTAACTACGATAGATATCGGCATCCTTCAAAGATGTTAGAATTTGCAATTTGATAATGCAAAATTACTAGGAACTTTAAGCTCATAATTAGAGAATTAATTATTGATCATTTTATTTCGTTTTCAAAATTATCTTATTGTTAGTCCCAAGATTCGTACCAGGTCATAGACTACTACTATATTTTTCAAATGTTCTTGTTTGTTTATTATTTAATGATTTTGAGCGCATTTTCATTTTATACATTATCATGTAAGCAATAACATATTTAAATTGTGTTATTGAATTTCTTATGGTTAACTTAATCGTTCTGCAAAGGAAAAGTGGAAGCAACAACACAATGAGTTGTTAGAGCATAGTTGACAATGATAATAGTCCACAGTACTTATATTATATATGTGTGTTTGTAAGCTATTGCCTTGGAAGCTCCCAACTTTTCCGAAGAAATAAAATTTGGCGCATCGCTGTCTGTAGCTTGCTGTCTGTCTCTCTTTCACAGTCTCCATCCTGTCTTACTGCATTATGATAGTATAGTACCGACAACGATCCAGCCCGAATCCAAAACCGGACCCGCCGCCTGTGTTTTCATTCGGCATGCATTCTGGAGCCCCGTCTGCGGGAACTGACATCGTTGTAATTTACGTGCAACATGGTGTACAGCTTATGTGAAAAATTGTATTTCAGTCCTTGGTAAAGTTTCGCGATATATTTCCTTTTCGTAATAAGGTTTTTTTCAATTTGTAAACGTAAAAAACATCTTACAAATTTAACAAACATTTAGTTTAACAACGCAACTTATAATATTTTAATTTTATAAATATGAATAGTGCATATGAAACCATTGCAATATTTGCTTAATAACTATATTTTCTAAGAATAATATTAATTGGATGTAGTAAAAATATTTAACCAATTTCAAGTGAATTGTATCCAGGAAGGTTATGCGCTTGTAAATAAAACCATTTTAAACAATTCAAAAAGGTGTGTTTTTATACGCTGCATGTTGAAATCACCTCAGAGACCTATAGAAACAAGGACAATTGTTCGCACATGAATACTACGAAGTAGAACGAATAGAATAGTGAACAGATGCTGTAAAATCACAAATTTTATACGAGTGAACTTAAAAATAGCAGCGAAATGGTACTTTGAAAGTAGCTACCACATACTCGCATATATACACACAGTTACGTAAATAAGGCTTAAAACTGATGTACACGTGCCAGAATTATATCAAAGAAGTTTTCATTTACAAAGAAGTATACTATTTTCATTGAAATAACATGCAAAATGTCGCTAGACGCTGTTTTATAACATCGACACGTGTATTTTTAGTGTTCTGCAAAACAAGTCTCACAATGTCATTTATCCAGCTATCCATGGATTGGTTTTCTGGAAAAACACTCTTGTCTTTTATTCTGTCTCACAATTTTATAAGTCTATGAATATATCTAGCCATTTATCCACCAATGTATACTCAAATATTGTAAACTATGTTTGCAAACACACTTCAGTGTGAATAATGAAAGGGAATAAAAAAGAATGAGTCAACGGTAAGAATTGAAAAGACAGAATATCGCCTAACACCGCATCAGTGGCTTTGAGCTATTGAAAGAAAATTGGCCTTTCGAAACAATTTAAATATTTTACCGGTACTCTATCGATTCTCGCATGTTCTATTCATAGTTAGTCCGTGTAAAAATCAATCTTCCACATACAACTATACATGCAAATTGTATATATATATATACATAGGTATAGCCAAGGTTCACCTTAAATGTCTAGTTCGTGTAGAACGTCATGTCTTTTCTTGACCTTCGTACATAAAGAAAAAATAGCTTTATATGTCCTATAAGCAAAATTAAATATATATTACGCTAGGCAGAAAAGATGAAGTTTTCACAACTCAATTTTTTCATTTAATTTTTCTCTAAATACAAGGTATGTTTTTTGCATGAATTACATTAGTCTGAGCTAAAAACAATAAGCCAATTAAGATTTTACTTGAAATAAACATAAGGCGAGTATTGAAATTTGCAAACTTTTAACTTAAAGATAATTTTATTTTATAAATAAATAGATAATTAAACACAATGCAAGGAAGTAAGAGGTTTGCTAACGAATTTTCGAGTTTCTCTTTACAATAAAGTACGGCATTACTTGGAAGTTGTTGAAATATACACAACATTAAACTTAATGGAGTTTGGTCAATTCTCAGTTCCATTTCCTTTAAGAAACCATTCTATAGGTTTTATTTATGATATTAAATAATTTATGGTGAAAGCTGAAAAATTGTACAATTAGTTTATTAGTGAATATGATTGTACATTAATGGTGTTTCCAATTAATAGTATAACGATTTACAGATTATTTTTATTAAATACTGATAGATTTGATTTACGAAAAATATATAAAACATTTATTAAACCTGAACTTATTATTTTAAATATTGTTGTTTTTGGGAACTGATTTAGGAGTTATGAAAATGATGAATTATTCTGTTAAATTGGTTTAAGCATTTGAGTTATCGAACGACAAGTATGTTAAAAAATTATAAATGCTAATTTTTTCTGTCAAAATGACTGTGAGACCTGCCGTAGAAATAAAAGAATGATTTTAAAATAAAATGTCAAGTGATTAATATATGATGTTTAAAAGAATCGAGTTTTAAAATGTTATAGATATGGAATAAAAGAAATTAATTGTACTCGTATTTTTAGACTGGCATTGTCAGATTGAAAGAAAACATTGATTTTACATTTACATATCTATTATTAGTAAATATATAGGTCAACATTTAATATCATTCCAGACAAGAAAATAATTGATTTAAAAAAAGAAAACATTCCGATCAATATCTCTACATCATATCTTTTTCAATTTTATTCCTCATCACATGTTGATTCTGAAAACAAGTTATTTGACAATATAAAATGTAATGACAATATTATTAATGTAAAGAAAGATAGCTTTTTCTTAATTTTTATGAAGCAAGCATACATTTAATGAATCTATGTATTTTATCAAATTGATATGGGCTTACTTGCAATCTTATGGTTGTTGGCAACGCATGTCACAGAGAAAATTCTATTGAAACCTGAAAGGCTTAGAGCAAATGTATGATGACATATTTCTCTATTTATAAAGCAAATATAAATAACTAATTAATATTGTTTTTGTTATTAAGCTTTAAGCTTTCAAATGTATGTGTATCTATTAAAAAATAAGAAGAAAAATAATTCACTTAATTTTCCTTTATTTATATTTTATCCAAGTAAATATAGCTAAGTACCCGGGTAACAATGTGTCATTAAAATTAATTACTTGTTTTGCAGCCCTAGATAACCTTGGGAACATTATTATTTCTTCATAAATTTACTTCGATCAAAAGATTATAGAAAACTAAACATGAACTTCAAGTGGCCTTAACTCCTTTGATAAATATTGAAACTCAGAAATATCCAATAAAGCATATTTAACTATAAAATTAAACAGAAATATTTTTCAAACGTTACTTTTTCGAATCGATTGTAAGAGCAGAGAATATTCTCGAAAATGGGTAATTTATCGAGAATATTCTCCGCTTTAATTTTGTTATAATTGAAAATGTTTAGGTAAAAAAACAGACTGTCTTGCTTTTTCTAACTGGAGTTTCAACAATAAATGAAAAATACAACGGTCAGTTATCGAATAATTAAAAAAAAAAAACGAATTCATAAAACAGAATACATGAATGTTTTAGCACAATCCTTTGACGTGCAAGCTGTATATTGTTATTTGATAAGCAGAGTGCTTAAATTAAAAACTGATATTTGGTATATAATTCAGTGTAGCACAATGTGTTACCAATTGTTTTAAATACCATTGTAATCAGCTTTGTGGTTAGAACATTGTGTTCAACGTGTTTGTATTATATGTTAAAGTTTCCACAATGTGGCTTCATTATTATATGAGAACAAACAATGCATTTTTTGTTCTGTTTCGCTATATTTTTACAAGTGTAAATACCATGATGTTGGATAATTACTTTTAAACACCAAACATATTTTCTTGGCATTTCTGTATTTATTAAAATCAAATAAATTTTTATATTGCTCATCATTGAAGTTGTACATTGTACATATAGAAAGTCCAATCTCTACTATTAATTTGAGAAGTACCTATTAAACTTGTGGTGGGATTTAAATGTCGTAATTAAATATTTATTGTACAGCACATGTTTATATCAAATGAATTGAAATAAGAACAAGAAATTACTGGTAATTTATTTATTAATTATTTCTCAATTCCATGTATTTAGTTAACTATTCATAATATTGATTGTATTAGTTAAATCGAAAATCCATATATTATGACAGTATTGTTATATTAAAATTATTATATATTGATAGATATCATCAACAATTTCTTTCGTGCATTGGTTGTATTATAGTGAAGTTGAGGCGTAGGTAGTTCACACGTAAACGCAATTTAATTCTCTTCGACATAACCAACTATGCACATGCATTCAAGTCATATGCACACAATATGCACATACATCAAATACGAATTTAACACGAAGGAAGATCGGTTTGTTATATGACGTCATTCATCTACCATAAACAGAACTAAATAGCGAATGGGGCAATCTGAAACGCAATTATTGGTGTAATAAATATAGTTAGCTGTTTATATACTCTTTATTCTTATCTAGTGTGTATTACTGCCACAAGTATCTAAAACTGACCCTGAAAACATATTGCATTGCCTGTTTATAAAACAGCGTATTACAGTCACGCAATGCAACACTGAAAACCGTTCGAATAACTGGCCAATGGGTTGGCGGCACGCGACCATCAAATCACTCTGTTCCAGTCGCGCGTTATAGGTATGTTTTTATCTAATGTGGTGAACTTGCTTACAAAGCTAAACCATGTTATAATTGTATTAATAGGTCAATTTATTAAATTAAAATTTGTTATACTAGAAACCTTGAATAAACTCATTACTTTTCGTGTATACGTATATTACTACTGTATTCTTTTCCTAAAGACGCCGTATATATAAAATTATGAATGACATGCACTTGCAACCTATAGGCTACATCCCGTTCGACATAAGACAGATTTATCGGTTGTCTGCAGGGGATGATGTGGTTTAAGTGGTAGAGCAATAGAGCATATATCTGCAGATTTTGGGTTAAATTTTCGGCGGCATCAGATAAAATAACACTAAGTAGTGTTAATGATCTTAGGGCTCTGTTTCACGAAGATGCATCTGCGATATTTCCTGTTGGCCCCGCATCATATAGACTAATAGTGTTAATCTGCGAATCAGCTCTTTGGCTTCATTCCACAGAAACCCGCTACGCAAATCTGCGATTCTGCCAGTTGACTCGCTCTACACATACTAGTAAATTTACGAGAGTTTGACACCTTCATCAAGCGATTTGCATGATACCAAAAAGACGAATAAAAGTTGAGATAAAACATTGGAAGGTGCAAGTGAAGTTGAATAACACTAGAACTGAAGACAGGAAACCCCTGGTATCAGACCAGTAAGTGGCACTTCGTTGAATGTAACTTGACTATTATTATTAGGATTATACTTATTTTTTTTTACCTCATACATTGATATCAGAAGTGCCCTTTGCACTAGTGATCTTAACCCGCGACCCTAACCCACTTCCCATCGTGGCAATGCACGAAGGTCTTCAGAAACTACCCTGACCCTGTTTACCTAGCCCTTCTCAACTCCTTCCATATGGTAGGAGCAACAACACAAACCACTCCTGGCAACTCAATCAATCACATTGGCTATTTGACGTTTCATGTGTTCACTGGGGATTGTTGATTTTGTTTTTATTTTTACAAACATTCTACTTTTATTTACTGTTTATCGGTTTGTTGATATTTATGTAGTGTTTACTGTATAATTCAATCGCGTGGTTTGAAATGCTATTTTAGTTTGGATTCCAGATGTATTATTTATTTATGGCAGTTTTACCAGTGCTTTTACAAGTTATGCTCAATGTATGCTTAGTATATTGTATATATAAAAATTACAACAGTCTGTATCAAAGTGGTGCTTTTTGTTAAACTTACTTTAAAATAGTTATTTACACTAAATAAATATAAATCATGATTCAACTGTTAGAAATTAAGGATTAATTTTGACTTATTAACATTAAATTCAGGAGTTGAATTTATTTTTATTTTTTTATTAATATAATTAACTGTAATATTTATTATACAAAAAAAAAAATACGTTTAAAGATGTATGTAAAGCACGTATGTAAACTGCACGTTTACGATGTGTATTGATGTGTACATCACAATGAAATTCGATTTCGCAAATAGCCACATCGTAAATATACTATAAATGCAGTAGTGTGAATATAGTATGCTACTATAAAAATCGACGCAAAATCGTTCTTATTGAAAAATATTGAATTCCGAAGCACGAAATATAAGAGAAATCCTATGTAGAGTAATATATACTAATTCTTATTTAAACTTAGGCCCGAAATGCTGAGAGGGTATTCTATCGACAAAATCATAAAAATTTGCAATGTATTATTAGATGCATAAAATTAAATATGAAATCTGTATCAATAAATATATATCTTTTTTATTTTAATATTGAAATTGATATTTCGGTCAAAATAACACAAATTCAAACATTTCAATTGTATTCCCCATGCGCTTATTTATATTTATACCATCAAACCTATACATACAAGCATATATACACACAAAAGTCCGTGAACAATACACTAAAGCATGCATTATATCATAGGCATGCAGTGTGCAAACAATATGGCCACGGACAGAGCTAATTCTTGTCAGTCAATTGTGTTGGCGGTGGTCTGCACATATATCAGCGACCAGTACACATATCCCATGTGTGCATCTGTTAGCTATAAGCAAACACATATGCTTGCGAATATAAACATATATTTTGGCATGTAAATAAATTAAAATTGATTTAAGAACTGAATTTGGCTTTTTTTTTAATCCGTTATATTTAATACGAAATTTAAAGGAATGAGAAAAAAAAAATAGAAGAAAAATTAGATAAATTATTTTATCCATTTTCTCCATTTCTTTTTCTTTGTAGCATCTATTCTTACAGCTATATTTTGTATAAAGCAATGACGTATGAGCCATTAAAATTGAACAAGTCTACCAACGTGCGCTGGTAGTACATCCAGTACCCAATACCTTAATGCTTTGAGTTTTAGTTTCGAAAGACTAATAGCTCTTTTACTTTAACTATAATTTAAAAAAAACTTGGGTACTTTAATTTCTTTCATTTCGCTGTTTAATCTAATATTCGGCTTTCTTATCAAGCTCATTTCCTTACGTTCCTGGATATTCAAAAGTACTATATTTAAGGAACGATAATTGAAAATTTTATATAATTTAATTTAAGACTGTTGTACCTATACTGCGTAAAAGATTACTATAAAATTGTTAACGATTGAAATAAAATAAAATTTAAAATTGGATTTATTTTCAAATATCAAAAAATGAACACTAACAAAATATATATAATAAACATTATTTTCGCTGTAAAAAATCTTTTCTAAATGCTTTTGAACTGATAAATAATCTTTCCTTATTGGATTCTTTATGTGTTCTATATGTACTATTTTCTACATGGATGCAATTGTTTACTGTCTGCTACATATTTCTCGATGTTCATTCGAAATCGGTGTTTCTGTAGGCAATTAGACATTAAATTTACATGGAATTGTCACATAAATAAATGATTTAATTAGTGAAATAAACTTTGTTTACACACAGTCAGCAGAAATTTAGAGCAACGGGTTTAAATCAAATGTGTAAACATTGAAAATTTACATGAATTGCAATTTCACATACAACTTTGCCAAAGGCCAGCGCTGTACCACATTCAATGCAATAAATCGTAAACAAGATGATGTCTGTTATGAAGCGAGTTAGTGGCGAGTACAAAGAGGGTTACTAGAACTTTGCAAAAGTAAGTGGGTTTTATGTTTAATTAAACCAGTCGTATGTATGACTTTTACGTATGCAAAACATAAATAAATGTGCATAAATCGATGAATATAGACAACTGCTTAGCAATGAAAGTGAGTATTCCAATTATATAATATTCAATAATATTTAAATATTCGTTACCGTTGCTTATAATGTTGTTGATAAAAAGTTTGTTCCAACTAATGTTAGAATCGGTTTGAGATTGCTTTGAAACTGTATGATACGTGCGCAATATAAGAATTGCGCATGCGTGTTTCAAACCGATTCTTACATTAGTTGGAACAAACCTAAAGATTACACATTCGGCGAATATTAATAGATAAAATAACGAATACGGAGATAGAATCAAACGGATAAAATGGTAAGACTTTTAATAAAAAAGTTTTTCAGCCGTTTCCATATAATTTCATAGAAACAAGTGTGATCTTATGCATGTGTATTTTCAAACGCCATAAATATATATATATAAATGTGTTTTACCCAACATAGTTATTAAATAATGAAAGAACGACAAAAAATGCCAGAATAATAGCTTCGCAAAAGTATGATATTTAATACGCTTCGCTGGCAATTTTCATTTTTTCTCGACGCCATTTTTAATAATCGTATTTCAAGTTGTATGTAAAACAGTGTACTACGCTAGCCGCCGTACGCCCTGCGCAATTTTAATAGAATCAACCAGTCGCAGTTCAACTTTGCTGAGGCCCCCACTAATTACAGTTTCTCAACTCGACAATTCCATGAAACTTTCTCTGGCAGTTACTTTTAAATCTCGACACTCTCGGAATAAATATTATCATGACTATGCGATTTGAATACGTTCCTACGTTTTTGCGACGTCAAAACAAAAGTTCTAACTAAAGATTTATATAAATCTATCATAATTTTCAAATAAATATATATATTAATTGTCAAATTTGTGTGGTACTTAAAACTAATTAATAATAATATAGTCTAATATCAGTATTAAGATTATTCCATAATGAACTATGAACACGACTTGTTTGTGTGTTTTTTATCAATATTTATCACTTAGTTTATGTTTCATAAAATATCCAAAATTGTTTTCTTATTTTTATTTTTCTCTTAACACTCAAACATTGTTTAGTGTATCTTATTCAACCATAAGCTATTACTATTATATATATTTTCCAATAAGAAGATATCAGCGTTGTTTAAGTATCAGTTATTATTAATTCTGTAGAGGTTGTTTTGCTTGATGTAGAAAGATAAATAGTTCGTTATGCGGGTAAAGCGTAGGTTTATTTATAGCAAAGGTATAAAGAAAATAAATTTCGTCAGCATTTTATTGTTATATCTTGAGATATAAGCCCAAACGATGTAAAGATATCGTGCTTAACTAGCTTCAAGTGTATGAGTATGAGATGAAGGAATCCCTAGAGAGCATTCGTCCGATACGCGGTCAACCAGAAGACAACTGCTATTCCCAGCCTGCATGTCAATATTGCGCCCATCACTTTTTACTGTAAGAATTTCTGACGGAATATCTATCCAATTGGGATTTGTATCGCTTTTAGTCTTTCCTTCGC
The DNA here is from genome assembly GCA_944738965.1 of Nebria brevicollis. NCBI lineage: Eukaryota > Metazoa > Arthropoda > Insecta > Coleoptera > Carabidae > Nebria > Nebria brevicollis. The sequence continues at coordinate 8,995,899 of OX122902.1, forward strand.
TTTATATCTTGAGCTTTTGTTATATCGACATTCGGAATGATGCGATATTTCTTTTATCCATTTTATTTCTTATTCTTTTTTCTGACTATACAACGACCAAACGGTGTGACATATGGACTCGCGATATTGTCTGTATGATTTTTGAAAATTTTCCATTCTACTGTGACAAGTTTTCATAACGAAAACTGTCGACCTTTGCACATTTGTGTTTGCCACTGTTTCATATTATATATATGTAGTATTTCATTGATAAAAAGAACATGTATTTTTATATTTGTGAATTCTGCATTTATTAAAGAAAACAAAATACATCCTTTCGTTTTGAAAAAAATACATTTAGGAAAACATTCGAAATATTAAATAAATATATTAAATATGAATAAAATAATATGCATTAGATCTATTTCTAGTTAAAGTGTTCTTTGGATTGAAAACACAATAAAAGGCAACCCAAATATATTTTTATTGTAAAAATCATCAAATTGATTACAAAATTCAGGCATTCAGAAAAACATTAAACAATTTTATTATTCAAGTGAAATTTAGACTTCATCCTTTTAATAAATAATTTTATTTGTGTTTATAAATCTGTTCTATGCCTTGACCATAAAGCAATATTCGTACAATAGGTATTTTAGAACATGGTCAGCATTTACCGCGGCATTCCGCACCATTCATATATATCGTGACCACATGCAATTCAACGCAATCAATACTGATGAATTATTAACGATTCTAGCCGGCACAGCGCCAGCGCTGATGCGATGCCCGCTGTTGTTATATTATTTTTCACTCATTTTATGAATGAACTCTCTAACTTGATGTGGCGTCATGCTTTTGGATACTTACACAACGCAATTTTTCTTTGCACACACTTAAACATAAACGAACACACATAATGTCTTACGCAGGGGATAGAGTATTTGCTTTTGTTATGCCATAGATCCGCCCGCAACTCACAAACGATTACCTTTCATATTATTGCGTGAATTATTTATTTTCCTGTTAGATCATATCACGTCTGGTAAATGTTGATCTTTTTCTGATATATTGATTGATTGAATGTAATTCATATTGTATTTACTAGAATTTTTTATGGGTTTCTATAAATATATTTCTAAATTCATACTTAAATATTATGAACTATTATGAGTATCAACTAAATGTATAACCCAATTTTCATTTTATAATTTTGCATCATTTATAAAGGTTTTCTCATGTTTAAGATAAATAATAATCATTTAAAATAAGTAATACATTACAATATGCTTTTGTTATGTATATACCTACCCTTCATTTATATTACACTGCGTAAAAAACTCTTTTAAATTTAGTAATAAATGACGAATACAAAAAGCCTTGTGGTTATGTTAAAACATAAATAAACATCTGCAGTGCCATGCACCAAACTTTCTTATACGCATTTGGGTTAAACCATATCGTAGTTTCATTATTTTTTTAATTTATAATATTTGTTCTAGCTTTTAGATCGTTTTTACAGTAATTATATATTTTAGACTAAATATAAAATGTCAAACTTCAAATTATTTAAGTCCATTTTGTTAAAAAAATTGACAGTCTCAGATGATACGATATATGTATAAATAAATATAATAAGAAGAAATTTAAAGAGCCATAATTTTGAACCCAGTGCTCTTTTTGGAAAAAAGTTTTAAACAAAAGTTGTACGAAATATAAATACCTTTAATTTTTGTCCATACAATTTTTCTGTAACTGTAACCATTTTTGAGTAATTGCAGAAACTACAAAAATTGACTCACACACAAACACCCACACACACACACGCACACACACACACACACACACACACACACACACACACGCACGCGCGCGCGCGCACACACACACACACACAGACACACACACACACATGCACAGACGGACGTCATTCCAAAAATAGTCGGAATCGATTCAGGGAAGGTCAAACGTATATTTGCGTTAAAATCTCGGGATCGAAATTTTTCATGATTACAATACTACAATTTTACTGCGTATAAGAAAGTAAAAATATTTACCTTTGAAATAAAAATTATAACGACATAACTTGCTTGCGGAATGTTAATTGATGATAGATCAATTTATTTGTATATTATTCCCATTTTAAAAGTTTCCTGCAGATGTAGGTGTTGTAGGTTATAGATTTAAATCGAACTAAATATAGAAAATGCAAAAGAATCTAATTCCGCACAAACAACACAAATTATAACCACTTGTACCGTTTGTCATATATTTAATAATAGGTTATCGAACCTGTCACCAATTAAATGAAAGCGCTTGAAATTATATTCTAAATTACGGTGAGACAGCGATGATATGCTTTTTAAACTTTATTAATCAATATGCTGAAATATCATTTTTACGTTTTAAACGTTTTAAATCAACTTTTCGAATAAAAATAAAACAAAGATCAACAGTATATTTTAGTTTTTCCATAGTTGTCTCACTATTATTTTTGCAATACTTTCCTTGGTTGTGCTACGTAGCAACATGCATGTCTGAGATAAACGATTACATGTCCAAAACTAAATATAAACCACGAGCGTGATGCCTTAACTTGCTAATGTACTATAGTTATAAAGTTGACTGCATGGTATGAGTCAAAATCTTCTGTAGATAAAATTAAAAATATATGAAATTTGGTGGAGGTGCCTAAGTAATTTAACCCAACGTTAAAATAATCGTTCAATTTATAGAAGAAATGGCAATGTGATAACAATAAATCTTAAATTAACTAAACTTTTTCATTTGTGCTTTATTAACAGAGATTTACGTTCATATACAAACACTTCCATTTTTATAGCTTAAAAACTATCAAATTACTATAAAATGTTCCAATTGAATAATAGACGGTTGTCTATGACAACATGGATGATCTTTGCAAAGTGATGTTAAAGGACGTATATTCGTCGGTCATGCTTTTTGACCAATATAGCGATGAAAATACATTTTTGTTTTGAACTAGACTATATTTTCTCCTACATATATAACTACGGCCGATTATAATGTAATCAATAAACTTGATTATATTTAGCAGTTTTATACAATTACTGAAATACTGAATTTTAACATTTACCCATCAATATCAAAAATCAAATCATGAACTTGTTGCAATTTGTGCTAATAATTGACATGAATAAATCCACTGCCCAAACTTTGAATATTTTATTATTTCAAATATTTTGAATGTTAAAAGATATATTGCGCATATCAGATATTGTTTAAAATTGATGTTATATTTTCTATTTTATAACATTCGATATATAATTTAATATCTTAAAGTAGCAAGTACATTGATGCCGTCAATATTTGTTACATTCTGACGCCAGTGTCTATGAAACCAAATACGTCTTTCTACTTTTAGCTATAAACTGGCAGTATCTATAGAAGGCAACTTGTGCGAAGTATTAATATTCATGCAATGGATGTTTATTAATTTCCCTTATGTGAATTACGTCAAGTAAAATAGTGAAATTGAACACAAAACCAACGTTTAATAAGATGCATCAGATATGTAAAAGGATTTTAAGGTATAAGTAATACAAAACTATATGAAATATTAGTAATTTTGTATTTTGTCTGCAAAATATCCAAATTTTTATTTCGATCAAGAGTTGATCTTATTGTATTACTCGTCGTTTTGTTATTTTAATAAAGTCGCGAGAAAATAATAAAGCAATGTAGTTAAAATATCAAAATAAAAAATTCCAACCATCAAAATGAACTAAATTATTTATATATGTATAATAACAAAACATCTTCTCTAGGTTTGATATTCTTGAGATGCTGTTTTTCCTTACATGTGCGTTCTACTATTCATTCGTGAGTGCGTGTGTGTGTGTTTGCAACGTTCATTTATTGATCGCCCATTTAAACGGCAGCAAAACTTGAACTTGTTTTTGTCAGTATTTTGGAGGCCCACACACATATATCTGTCTATCATGTTACACACAAGCATACAATCACACACATATCGAGGTCTAGGTCGTCGCGGACGCCGGTCATATGCGGCTATATTTTGAAAAAAAAAGACTTGTAAGAAATACTGCGGGTAGTTAATCAAGGTAGAAGCATCATTTGCAACTTTATTGTATTGAAAGAACCAGAATTCAATTTCTGTAGAAGCCTGACCAATTGCTCAATCAGCATCAATTACGACAAATTTAGATTTATTATTTCACGGATTTTTCTTAAATATATCAAAATGGTGACTAATTGAAGGTAATAGAAACTGAAATCGAAAACAAAGCGAATTTTTAAAACGTCTTATAAGAAACAATTTTACAAATTCATTATCAATTAGACAATGAATAAAGTCGTACGGATTAATTATAATTATACATTAATAATGAGCTAGTCTATTTGATGGAAATGTACCAACGTAATGTATCCAATTGAATAGATGATTTTTTAAAGAGACCCAGAACTCAGAGGGGTTCGATCCCTGGCAAGGGCCGATGAATTTTTCTCAATTTCTTAAAAAATCATCTATTTAATTGGATAATTATACAAATTGATGCACCTATAAAAAAATAATTTAATTTCGTCAGGATAACATAAAAGAGAACCGTGTAACATATACAAATTTACCGATCACAGCTTTTCAAACTGTGAAAAATATTTCTCTGCGCGCGCAAATTATAATCTAAAAGCCCTGACATTCAGCTGGAGATTATGTGACCTAGACAGAGAGAGTAAATAAGGTTATATATCACTTGGAAATGGAGCGAAAAAGGGTGCGTCAGTTTGGGAACGATAAGAAAAGTTGTGGCATTCTAGCAACGGCACGGAGTGTCCTGGCACGGCGCTGGCATTTTGTTGACCGGGTTGCATCCAGCGCCGGTTACCGAGGTCAGTGTGTAACAACGAGGAAAATCGCGTTTTCGGCGTTATCAATTCTACATACTATTTTATGTAAGCGTTCGCGTTCTACTAATAATTATTTTTGCCGTCTATATTGATTATAAGTTCTATAGTTCTTGTTTTATTATTTGGATATATTAATAATTTTATAGTCTTATTCCTTGTTGTAATACTAAATTCATGTTTACAACCAACAAAATATGCAATTCGTGCATAGCTTTCCTACTATTCACAATCAAATTCATAAACGTCAAATCGAGGTCACGGTTCTCGTCGCGGTAAATTATTTTAAATTAATATTATTGCGATAACTGTGAATGGTATTTTTTTCACGTAGACAATAGAAAATACACTTGAAATATTATGTAGAACAAGTTGGTTAGAGCTTTTACATATCATAAAGCCCTAACATACCATAAAACCCAAACAACTTTGTTCTCCATCTTTTTTTATATCGTTTACAGTTAAAGTTACTGCCTGGTTCAACTGACATTCTGTATAAAAAATACCTGATTTGTATCAAATAAATGAAAATATTTGCTCGATAGAATACTTTGGCTATGCCAAAATATCTATAATTGCTTACACATAAATGAAGAACACTGGTTATTACATCTTCTATTGATGTTATAACATCTTCAATTGATGATGATTTCGTTTCATTCTCATATAAAATTTAAAGTACAATTTCTTCAGATTATATCGTAAAAGCATTGCAAATATTTACAATTCAACGTAAATAATAAATCGAGTATTCAAGTTTCTCATGACATCTGATTAAAGTAAACAGAGAAATAAATACGAAAGCAGATGACTACTGCATTATTCTGTACACTTGATTTCTTCATTGTAATTTGTAATGAAAATTAAACATCCTGTATATGTTCATTTTTTTCTGTTCCGATTTGGTTTGAATAGAAATAGAACACTAAGAATAATTTGTCATTAATTTTAAATCTTAAGAGATTAATGCTGCAATTCAGAACAAATCTGCTACTCTTTAAGCCGAATTTGTAAAATTTTGTAAAACCTTCTATAATGAAATCATAATTTAGGATAATAAAATGTTAAAAACAAGAACGGTGTTTGATATATTTTATAGATTCCACAAATATTTGGTCTGCAATTCAATAAAAATAATTTAAATACTTTCAGAATTTTACGGATTTTCGCTACCAATCTATAAACTATATTAATATATTGGGAATTGTGTATATGTATGAATAAACTGATAATACTCTAAACACGTATTTTTTTCAATATTTAGAAAATGATAGAGCGAAATAGAAAAATATATACCTACCAAGTTTTGCAAAAAAAATTGATAATTACATTCATATTTCATAGAATTTTATGCAGTACATCGAGAGTTCCAAGTCGCATTTGCATATTTCTACCAAGGATCAAGTTGGAAAACATCATTTATATAGTTAAGAGCCTATCATTACAAAGAATTGACCGCTACGATGAATATTCATGACGTGATGTTAGTTGCCTGTCATAAGTTCCCTCTAGTAGAAGCCAAGACGAAATAAAGAGTGTCTTGTTTGTGCATAATATTATAATGCTCCTAGTTATTATAGATACGTATAGTAGTCTTCATCAGAACTCGTCATAAAATATTTATAATATAAATCATACACTTCTTAGATATTTTAGAAAATAAGTAACAAATTGATAGTTTATGTAAAACGTTTATGGAATTATTTGCTATTGCCAATTCAATTACCATGCTTACTGTAGCGATATTGTTTTCGATACTGATTTGATAATTTAAATGATTTCATATGATCTCTGAGATATGACCGTGAGATAAGGTGAAATAAAATATATGTTATTTCACTGTAAATAATAGTTTTCGAACAAGACCTATTGATTTTACTGAAAGGATCGACCGAGGGATATGTGATAATAGTTTTTTCATAGTTACTCAAACAGCACAAACGATGTTTAAATATAGTCTTTGTTTTATTTTAATGTCATATTCAGGACTTGCTATTCGAACGTTGGTAACTATTATTTTTTTACTTTCTAATACAATTGCATTGTATTAAGAAATAATGCAATTATAAATTGTTCACGAGATTAGTTTGAGCTATCTTCTAATGAATATTTAAATCTAAAAATTCAAGTAAAAAAAATTTGTAATACCTGTAACACTAAATCTGTTACTTTGTACTTTATTTCTTATACGTATTTTGGTTAGATCATATATTTTTTATTTTTTTAATTAATAATATTTTACTAACCTTTGGAACCTTTTTTTACTAAATATATTTCTTAGAATAAATATCGAATATTAAATATATTTGATTTTCTGTTTGACAGGCATAATTGATGCGATTGATGTAAAAATAATTATAATAAGAACCAAATTCAATAGCCATTTTCTGGTTACCGGTACCTTTTTTGAAAAAATAGTTTCAAATAATGGTTGTACAAAATGTTAATATCTACAATCTTGCAGAAACCGTAAAAAATGACTAGAATAAACAAGCACTTCCTATTTGAATATTGTTTTTAAAAACAAGACGTTTTCTTCCCAGGCATATACAAATGATAAATTTCCTTTACTTTCAATAGTTTTGGCTGTAGAGTGCGATCAAAACGTATATTTCAGTAAAAATCTCGATATCGAAAATTTTCATGATATATACTGCATATAAAAAAGTAAAATAACTTGAGGAACGTTAACAGTTCGGAACAATGTTCTGAATATAGTATATATAATGAATGGTTATTTATAATAAGATAAAATACACCATAATAGTATTGATAATGTATATTCCTATACGCAATCTTGTATAAGTAGTTGTGCAGAACTGATATCGACACAAGAAGTAAATTTCTAGTTGGATCGTACAGTATATATATTTCTTTTTGGCACCCTGAGGCAATGACATCGACATTCGGATTTACTTGAATTTAACATGAACATGATATTATTTTGTGTTGAAACATATCAAGCTCTATACTCCATCATACATAAAGTGATGACTAAACTACTCCAACGTTTATATATATATATATATATATATATATATATATATATATATATATATATATATATATATATAAACCATATATTTTTGAAAAAAATATTCAAATCGGAAGTGTCATTTGCTTTGAATAGAAAGCAATCAAAATCAATCTAATATATCTGAAATTACAATTAAACTAAATAGCAGTCATTTTTTATTTTAAAAGAATTCCGTAAATGTACATATATACATAAAATCTCATCAAATAAGGTGGCAGAAAACCCTTGAAAATCTTTCGCCATTCAACTCTATCCTTGCATAATTTTCTCGCATTTTTCAATTATTTCATATACGCTCTTCTACTCCGTTGCTTCCATTTTCTTTTGTTCTCGAAATTTATTTTCAATCATATGTAATATTATAATTATTATTACAAATTAAAAGAACACCATTATTTAAGAGGGTGACACTTTTGCAACTTTGCATGATAAAAATGTTCGCCATGATTCTTATTTGTAGATCTACCTCAAAGAGTGGTCCCTTAAAGAATCATTTAAAGTACATGCCTGTAATTTTATTTTTCTGCTTCGGAGTAAATAATATTAAAATATTAAATTATAAACTAATTTATAGATATTAATAAACCAGCATTATTTGAAAGTATTATACTTATAGAATTTCGTATTTTAATATTCTTCCTATCCAAATAAATATATACCAACTATATATAAGATAGTTCAGGGAAAAATACTGCAGATGATTTATACAAGTGATATTTTCAAAATTATAAAATTATTTCCGAGAAATAGGTTTGATTGAATTATATTGTAGTATATTGAAAGAACGGCACTCTGTTGGTATTAACTTTAGGAAATGACAATAGACCGAATGACTGTAATCTGCTTAGTTAACAACTTTTAAGCTTATTCTCTGTTGTTATGTGGTTAAAAGAAGATTTTAAACAGAAAAATAGAAGTGCTTATAAAAATATTTAAATACATATTAACCCAATTTTCTGTTTTTCTACGCTCGTGCAAGTCGAGCATAGAAGGCATACGAGTCCTAAAGTAAAAGCATTGTTCAGTTCAATAAAGCTATAAAAGATGTATATAAATTTGAAAGAGGAACAATTCAACTATTTTGAAATTTAACTGGCATATCTAAATAATTGTATGAAAATATGAAAAATTAAGAATGAAATAACAGACGTTAATACTACCAGTTCCTATTCCAAAATATAATCAGAAATACTCTAAGGAAGAGGAATTTGGTTTTATACATTTTATTTTCCGTTGTTTGCAAATTTAAGAAAAGTTTGCTTTCAGTTTCTATAAAATTTATATTTTAAATTAATTAAAAACATCTTCAATATGCAAAGAAGAATAATGCTCAACCTAATATAATCTTGCAGCAAGTTTGCATCCTAGCAAAGTGAATGTCTATAGATAGAGATCTCGAAGCGTTATTATAAATATTTACCTCCTGTACCTATTTTAAGCTTACTGCTTGCGAGAAGGAAGTTAATAAAATTATACTGTTTTCATTTTTATCGATACATTTTTATTGTACTAGAGATTTTTTTTGCCATTTATGTTCCGTGATTTGTATATTTTAACTACTAACAGTTTTTAAATTGTATTTGGAATTGCATCTAATTAAAGATTTAAAATAGAGATTTATAAAAACCATTAGGCGAAAATTCTATATGTAATTATTTATGTTACTTCTTTGGACATACCATCAATAGTTTTCTAATCATGAGAAAGTAAGAATTGACGAAGAAAATACATGTTTTTTGCGTAATTGAATCGATCCTGATCATTTTCATGTTGACGACTGTATGTATTTCTACATATTTAAAATAATTTAATTAAATATTTAGTGATATCTGTCTGTAGCCACAAATTGTTAATTTCATTTTGTGTTCATTTTGTGAACGATTTAATCAACAAATTTACAATTAAATATTGATAATGACGAACCAAAACAATGGTCTTCAAACGCAGCCATAAGAAAATAATTATCAAAATAATATTTTATAGCAAAAAATTTATAATATAGTTCGAAACATATGTTCAGGATCCCTAAATTTTCTTGTTAACCTAATCCATATCTAGAAGCGACAAAAACGTGCAATATCTAACGTGTTTTATAAAGCGCAAAATGAACACACCTCGTCACGATCGCAGCGCAGACCTTGCCTAAAAGTTCAAACGAACAAGCAAAGTAACAAAAAAAGGAAAAGGCGAAATCTTTCGTGTAAAGTGCCGAAATAAATTCTGAATACCGCTACGAATGACAAAGACAACCATACACAAAAAATACCATGCACCTGCTTAGAAAAGAGATAAAAACCGACGAACTATCAAGAGTATTGAAATATATTTTAAACTGGAACGCTTGAAATTTGAAAATTTTGAAGGGCCCTTTTCCCTTGCTGCTTTTTTCTAATTCTGCGATTTATTACCGTTTGAACTGCAGCTCGCGCAATTTCACCGATTCATCTTAACAAAATATTGGTTATTAATACCTAAAATTTACAATTTTCTATTTGTAATCAATTATGAGTAGCACGCTTTTAAATTTTGCAGCATATGCTTGCATCTGATTTCGTTTTTCATAAAATTAACCTAATAAGAAGATTTTCATTTATTTATTTAATTTTTTTAAAATTATGTATTATATTTATGATTTAAGAATGATCATAAAATGAGAAAGGCGGACGTTTTTTAATAAGAAGTACTTTGAATGAAATTATTGGCTTTAAATCAAATGTCATCCAATTTAGTCCAAGTTATTATTCGATGAATTATAAATAGATTGCGCGCCAGTGAATGCTGAAACGAAAAAATATTCGTCATTGCTGACAAAAAGAAGCAGTCTAAAGAAATTCTATTGATTTCGTACTAGTGTCTCATTTAAATGCAATTAAAAAAATAACTACCATTTGAATAAACATGAACCAGTTATATAAATTAGATGAAAGCTTAAGCGTCTTTGTGCTTATTATAAAGAAAAAATCTTGTATTTTTAAACTGATTTAATAAATTTTATGGGAATATTCGCTTTAAATTAGCAAAATTGTATTTCAAACTATTTTGATTGCAGCAATACTACCAATAAATCTTGCTCTATTTATAAATTAACAAATATTCTCGTATTATAATGATAGTGATATTTATTTCTGAAAATATACGGTCAAGGCCACATACATTAAGCGATAAAAGAAGAAACATGAAAGAAAACCCAATATAGTAATAATTAATAATCAGGTCAAGCCAACCAAGAATCCACAGCAATATACAACTCTTATATTCTCAAACAAAAATATGATCTTCCCATAATCCAATAAAAAGAAAAACGCTGAGCTTATTAGAAGTGAAATATATACATTTTTTGCATTTTCGAATTTCCGTTTATCTCTTGTGAATTATGGCTTCACATATCGTAAAAAATATACCTTAAGCTAAGATAATTATGAATGTAGGAATGTTTTTATTTAATTATTACATATTTCTTTATTAACAAAATAAAACTGACGATCGATAACAGTTGAAGCAATTTATTATAAAATTCACAAGATGCTATATTAATATTGTGTAACAACTTTAGTTTTACATGTTTATATTTTCCGATAAATATACGTATTTCTTCTACAATAAACATGTATGCTTTCAAAACAAGAGCAAATGTGTCCGATGACACATATATGTTAATACTAACTGTGTTCTCTTTTCTGTTTGTAGGAGCGACTTATGGGAATAATTAAAGCGAACGCCTATGTTCACCAATAATGAATTACTAATCAGTGTTAAAGCAAGACTAATGGATAGGGCGGAACCAGAACAAACTGAAGCTACAAATACAGTTGAAATATCTGTCAGGAGTCACACACAACAGAGAAGGTAAATGTTACTGTCTTAATTACAATGATTAAGATAAGAGAGATAATAATACCAATAAAGTAATTCTGTGAAACATAAAAATCAATAGAATGACTTAACTGATCTATCGTGTGTTTATCATATAGCTTAAATTGTGAAAAATTTAAAGATATTTTTGTTTAGTCCGTAAATGTCGGGAATAATGGTTTTAGCTCGCAAGATCCAGGATTCTCAGAGCTTAGTTGGCCAGCGCATAACATATCTAAGACGCGCATACAGTCAGAATGGGGATACTGTCCCATAATATGAAAACCAGTAAGAATAACTTTTGTGAACATTGCAAAATAAAATATATTGCACAGCAAAACATGAAATGACAATATATAAAATTTGATATAAAGAATCTAATACGTTTCTGTGTAAGATGGGTACAATTATTAAAACATTTCTGAAGAAAAGTATTTATTTAGAACTGAACTCAAGAAAAAAAATTGAACCAAATTACTTTTTGTTATTTCTAACTAATATAATTTTATTGAGACAATTTTTCATTGGGAAAACAAATGTTCCATACATCCATAAAAGTGAAAATAAATTTAAATGGTCTCATTCATAAATTATTCTGCTCAAACGTTCGCTTCCACATATAAACTTAAACCAAAGATTCAACCCCTAACATACAATAACAATAAATTTGAAATAAATAAATAAATAAAATGAAAAAAATGTAACAGAGTGCGATTGGAACGGATGCATGGAAGTATTGATGGTATTCACTACCATCATTCTTAAGGTAAGTTTCTCGTTTTGGGATGTTCACAGCACAACATCGCGCACCGAAAGCACAAGAGGCAGCAGCTTTAGGCGATGTTAGTGGTGTTGGATGCGGGGTGGTACGGAGAAAAGAGGGTGAAGAGGCGTGGATAGAGTGGCGAATAGAATCGGGTACCATCGAGAGCTTTCGTGGGACAAAGCGCTGCTGGGTTCGGTATGCTAACATCGGTATACCGGCAGTTAGTCGTGCACTCTGGATGGCAAATTCTCTAACGGTAACTCACGCAGAGCTTTTGGACTAGTGCGCACGCGCGCATAATGGTGTATGTTATATATCTATGTATAAAGAGCAAAAGTTTCTGTGAAATGTGTGTGGGATTGATGTTTTCTATTTGTTAAGGACAAAGTCCAACTTGTACGCGTTTTCTTTGTGAGTTTTGAAGTCGGTTTCGAAGAAACTAGAGCAGATTTCACTACGGTGGGTAGTTTATGTCCTGTAGAAATGTTTGTACTTTATATTTGTAGAGCAGATCCTATATTTAAATATTATTTATTGTATCGTTTATTAGTTCAGATCCTGCAAATTGGGAAATAATAGTTCAAATAAAAAATATATCTGCGTCCACTTATATTATATATGTCGTAGTAACTATAACTCTTACTGCATATTTTTGTAGTCGCATTAGCCTGTACGAAATGCATTATGAGATTTTGTATTTTTGATAATAAAAATTTAAAAAAAAATTATATATTACACAAGATTTCATAGCATGTATTGAGACAGTTATGATTTTTTATCATGACATAGCTACACAAATATAATATAATATTTTTTAACTTTTTCCAATATATTACTTTTTTTGCTTTCTAAAATATAATTAAAAGTTTATCGTCATATTTGATACTGCTCATATATATGCATTCATGCGCACATTACGCACACATGTACAAACACACATACAGACTGAAGTCACTGTGAAATTTGTCAAAAATAGCTCAAAACAAAAAATAATATATTATTTTATTACCATTATCAGGCACAATTAAAATCAAATTTTATTTATAATGTTTATAATCAATAGGGAAGATACACCGATTGCTTTATAAAGTTGTTAACTAAACAAAAAATGTCGCTTTTCTTTGTGCGTTTATTTTATATATATATATATATATATATATATATATATATATATATATATATATATATATATATATATAAATTTATTTTTTATTATTTACTTATAATTAAGGAAATATTTTACTTAATGTATTGTAATACGATTAAAGTAAAAAATATTATTTTTATAGCTGTTGCACTATTAGAACGTGCAGCAAATATTGTTGTTGTTTATTGGTAAATATCACTAAAATAATAATGTTTATTTAATATTGTGTGAGGTAGGTTTGAAATATATGCAACAGTGAGTAGTGTGAACACTGGCATTCTGGAAACACATTGCGTGTCACTGTCAACTTAGTCAAATATGCGACTATTATCACACGTTCACCTTGATTGCGTTTATTTAAATTGCATTAAAATCCAACTAAATATATTGTGGCAGAATAAAATAACTTTTTATTTCAAATACGAATCGTTTTCTTCAGTCAAATTAAATATACGTAAAGAAATTATTATTCATTTTTCCTCATAAAATAATAATACAGTGGACAAAAATACTATGTTTAAGGGTTTTGTTGATGACAAAAAAAGCTTTTCGTTTTATCAAAAAATAATAGAAATATATTCTCAAATTTTAATTAAATTTGATTTATTACATTAATTAAATGAAAATGTTACTGCGAAATCATAAAATAACCATTATTTTCAATACAATGTGAATAATTCAGTAAAATGTATTTGAGATAATTAATTTAATACACAAAGAAAATTTATTTATTGCGTATTCGACATTACTGTACTTATATTACTATGTGTTCTGTTCTTTGAACTACCAACAACTTAAATTTAATATCCGAACAAAGAAGAAGCCATCAATTGAACATAGGCCCAAAGGAATCGCAAAGCGTTTGACGATCCATCGCGGGATACATTGGATTTTTCGTGTCTGTATCTTCCTCTGTTCTCAACGATAACATACTCGCCATTCGTCCCCGAATACTTTCGCTATTGTGAACCAACCACAAAGAAGTGGTTTATTCATACATTTTATCAAGATATTTTTACATAATTGCCAATACACTAACAGCAACTGCTCGAGAATAAATCTTGATAAAATGTTTAACTCAATTCCACTTATAGTATCATCTCATTTTATTACGGTTAACTCAGAAAATCTAAATTAGCTTGTCTATTAATGAAAATAGTTCATACAAAGCTCGTAATTTCATAACTAAATTTAGTGCTCTACCATATCTTTAATTATCAGAACTTCAACTAAATTTACTAATCAAGTAGTATCTAAAGTATTGATAAACCATTTAACGTAAATAGATTGTATATACTGTATATACAGTGTGTCTAATATATATTCGTATCACGTATATTTTAGTCTCGAATAATAAATAGCGTACTTAAGTCTAATAGTATCTGATCTAACTCAGAGATATATCAAAGTAAAGCCTTACCAACTAGTGTAAATGTGAACATTTAAAAATTAAGTAAAAAACATTTCATTTACAAATTGTCATTGATTAATTAAATGTATATCCTAATGGATATTCTGTAACTTCGTACTGCCACGTCCTCAGTTCACTAAATTCAAATATACTGAGACAAATATACTGTACAGGCTCACACATGCATTTACATACACATACTATCATTCATATTATAGAATTTTATAGGCGCACTTGAATCAAATGATTCAATTTTCAAAGAACTATTTGGTGTTTTTTTTATTTTAACTCAATTTGTTCTAATTATTATTACAAAATGATTGTAGTACAAAATCACGCATGTAACTTAAAATAATTAATTGTGAATATATAATTTAAATGGCATGATTATATGTATGTTTGTATTAAATATTTTTATTTGAATATTTGTTTTTATTTTTTAAGAACCTGGCTTTTTGTTCAAATTGTTTTCTCCAGGTTCCGTCGAGAGACATAATAAGTAGTCAAAATTGGCGGAAATAGACTTAAAATCTTGATCATGAGGTAAAATGTAACGAAAATTTTTTGTTTATATAATGGTATTTTATTAAATTTTGTGAAGAAAATTTTGAGAATTGAGATTTTTCGTTAGCAATACAAATTAGTATTCAACTAAACTTGTAAAATTAAAGTCATAAAACTATAAAAAATATCAAAGTGCAGGTCACAAATTTAGTTATACCAAACGAATCTTGGCAAGAAAGTGCTTCAAACTATGAACTCGAATATTCCACATTTTGCTGCTAAGAATGAATGAAAATTTTACCACGTTCGTTGAATATCTAGCAGTCAAGTACGGAAAATAAAATACTTGAAAGCTCCGATGCTTCTGAAAGAACTGTAAATTTTCTCACCGTCGCAATTACTTTTTTTATTCTTCACAATAGACTACATATCTTCAAATTTTCGATGAACGACATGTTTACTATTGAGCATATTTCCAATTACTTCAAGACATATGCTTCTTCTATGCCTGTATTTTCAAACTGTTTTCGATTGAAAGGATGCAAATCAAAATCGCGATCCGCAGTTCGAAAAATACCATTCTATGAAACCAATGTTTTCAATATTTTCGAATTATGAAAATCCTAAAATTGCATTAATATTCTTGGTTATTACATGGATTTTTTATTTACGAAATGAAATAAAGTTATGCACGACAGCATACATATTCTGTATCCGTCAGAAAATACACACGACAAACTCGCGCAATATCATTTGTAGATCTAGCTATAATATAACACAACAATCTGCTTGTCTCCAAGAGCCGTACTGAAAGCCAAAACAGAACTCATTTCACACCCGTTATTCTTCACGAAATCTCACTGGAATTCAAATGTATGCAAGAAGACAAATTCAGAACATGCACATTTATTATTTAAATATAATTTACATATGATACAGTTCTTTCAAAATGAAACTATATATATTGCAAACATTTGAAATTGACGATTTTCATCATATATATGAATGCAATTTTCAATTAAATTATTGTTTCGACATATATGTATGCATGTGCATATATTCATTTTAATAGTAGGTAAATCTGTATACATATTTAATTGCCGCATTATTTCCTACACCCTCGCAATTTGATCATCTATGCATCTGCGCCTTTGTTTCTAAAATGTAGAACTATCGTGGCGTTTCACTATTCTTAACTCATCCCTCCTCTGCCTCAAACACGCGAAGCACCGGGCGCCCTGGGAATGAATTATATTTTTTGGCCTTTTCTTTCTCGCGAACGAACAAGGGGATTAGATTCTGGATATCGATCATCGTTAACTTCTTGGGATTCCTTCTCACACAGAGCTCCAAGATTACAAACCTTTTTTTTTGTATCATTATTCGAAACGATTCAAATGACAAGGGTTTCTCATTATATTTCTGCATTACTACAACGCTATGCAATCATTTCAAAACACATGTTTTTGCAATTGTCTCAAAACCCACTCAAAATAAACAAAAATTGGCAGTAAATACATTTGCCGCACACCACCCTTCTATGTTTACCGATTAATTCGAAATTAGAAACAGCGCATATTCTTTTGGCGCTAATAACTATAAACCAAAAACTGAATACAAAGGGAGCAAAAGAAAAATGCTGTGTCTGCGTTGCCAAGTAACAAAGTAAAATAAATGATTGTCTGGTTGGATGCCAAAACATTCTGTATGACAAATGGTTCAACTGCTCCCGCGACATATCGCTGCTTCTGTTGCTGTACCATTTTACCGGCTGGTCGATATTTAGACCGACCATATCTTTATTAAAAACAACCATTCTGTTTGTGTGCTATGCACACCTGCAACTTTTATTATAGTCCATGAACCAGCAACTGGATCAATGAAATTACAAGCGAAAGTAGCTAACAATGGAAGGGCAGACGCATGGTTTATGAAAAATATAAACAACTGCACTAAATATATTACCTGATTATTTACTCCAGCCGCAGATGTATTAAAATAAGCTGAGTTCTTTAGAAAATAGATTATTCTTTTCAAATTGAATAAATATTTTCCTCTTTTAAGTATAGTTTTCCACTACGTTTTTAAATACAATTGACAAGATTCTAGTTATGTGTTGGTTTGTTAAAAATATTACGAAGGATCATGCAAATTATAGTTATAATAAGTAAAACACAAATGTGTGTAAACTTGCTTATTATTACATACATGTTTATAAATATATTTAATATAAAAGAGATCTCATTTGCTAGATATACAAGGTAATATTTCTAAATATGTTACAAACATAAGAGCGAATGAATTTAATTCATCGTTTGAAGTTTCCATATAGAATAGTTTTGGAAATATTATTCGTTTACTGATATGTTATAATAAGCTATATTGCTTAATGTGCTGGTACATCTATCATGATTGATGTTGACAATAATTGAATCAAACCCAATGGAATAATTTTAGCAAACGGTTTAAATTCAATAATAATAATTTATAATTCTACACCCCAGTGAAATCGTGTATGAATTTTCAATATCTATCTAGAACTGTTGAAACTATACGCTATGACACTTCATATTCCAAACGAGACATTTCAACAAAATTTCTACATTCAAAACCCAATGTAAAATTACTTTTGTGACATCATACACAAGATACATCAGTTACTAACACAATTTCACAAACTAGTAAAGAAATTCTGTTCATGAAAAGCTGCAACCGTATTAATGAGTTACAATGCAGTTATATAAATATATATATATATATATATATATATATATATATATATATATATATATATATATATATAAACATACACACACATGCACATACACGGATACAGATAAATTGAATCAAGTTTGTTGGGCAATCTCATGGGAATTTAAACGAGGACCAGAGAGATATTGACGGTCACGGTCAATCAAGTTACAGTTAAATCATATTACCATTAACCAGACAACGACAAGAGCAGCATAAAAAAAAATTGACAAAATGCACACATAACTGAACATTGTTCTACTAATGGATATATAAAAATTTTACGGCGAAACTCTGTTATGTCTGGTTTCCTTCTTCATCATCTGAATGTGGTTCTTATTCACGCCACGCTCAACAGCGGGTGTTTGAATTAGTTTTGCTTGCTAACTCAATTAACTCACAAAATTTAGGTCGATGATAATTGTATTTTTCTTTCTGAGGAATTTCGAATCAAATTAACACTAAAGAGAAATAAGAATCTATCATGAAATTGAAATTAATTAATGGTACTTCAAGTTGTTTTTCAATAACTGTTTGGCATTGTTTTCAAAATGAAAAAAGTATTTATATCAAGAATAATTAAATACACATTACTATAACATAGTAATTTAAATGCAGTTCGTTTGACGAGACTGCCATCTTGATAAGTATGCACAAGTGGGTTTGATAAACGAAGCAACTTTGTCATTTTAATTGTTTATCTTTGTGAAACTCACAAGTACTCAATTAAACCTTATACAGTAAAATAGGACAGTAACAAACGAGACAAGATGAATATATTTAGTTGAAATTTAAATTTGGTACAATATAATCTCCGCAATGGCGAATATCAGAAAAAATAAGAAATGGAAAAAAATGTGATATAATCATTACTATTACTGATATTTTCAACAGTTGTTGAATGAAAAGTTATTTATTTCATTTATAGTAGTTTAGAAATGAAAACGTAAATGAAGATTTACGACCGAATACTTTGACCATTCGGTACTAAGCACAATGCGAGCTTTGAAATAGAAATATGTAATTCAATGACATAACATTGTGAAAGATATATTGTAGAAACAATGCTTGCGACAAGAACACAATTTCAATCTTAGCATTCTCTCGTTCGCCCGTGGGATACACAGACCGCTAATAAATCTTAAACGTAAATAAAGTGCGAAAAACAGACGTAAAGCAACAATGAACCATGCGAGATTTATTTCGCACAGAAACCAACCCATGTCTCATTTGCTGCGTACGCGTTATGTAAGATCAGTTCTAAAACCAGTCGTGACCCAAATGGTGATGGTGTTAGTAACGCCAAAACTTAACGTTAAATTATTAAATGTTAGACACAATTCTAGACGATATATATTTCAAACGAAAACGTTTTAGCAGTTATATTTCCACGTTTATATTATATATGTCTAGCAAATTGTAGATTCATTTGCTAAGAAATGTCTTCAAAATTTGTGTTTCAAAAATATTTTACGATATTAAATTTTAACTCTGGTGAATATTTTAAAATAATTTAATATCTAAA
This sequence comes from Nebria brevicollis, assembly GCA_944738965.1. Taxonomy (NCBI): domain Eukaryota; kingdom Metazoa; phylum Arthropoda; class Insecta; order Coleoptera; family Carabidae; genus Nebria; species Nebria brevicollis. The sequence goes on from OX122902.1 coordinate 9,015,776, forward strand.
CAACTGCAATTATCACATGGAAAATTCCTTACGCAGATGCATGTATATCATTTTAAAGAAAAAGTTTATTCAAAAATTTCTGCTAGACCAGATTATCTTATACAGAATAAAGATAACGATGAATATGTGATTCCATTTGGCTGAAATGGAGAATACGGATTACTTTTTTTTTCTTGCTGCTGCAAGTATTTGCATAGGATCAAGATAATGCGTATGCATCCGTAATATGAACGTAAACCTCACTCAAGGCACATAACTTATGGGAAATATAAAGGACGCATTATATTATACCTCTCACGGACGTACGTACATTTTCGCAGAAAACATTTTCAGTTCGATTACGTTCAAAATTTGTTTATAATACAATTCATACATGCTGATTCTAAATTAGCCATCAGAAATACTGAAAAACGATTAGTTTTACAGATTTTGACAGAAATAGTGAGATAAAAAAGTTAACCGATTATTTAAATTGATCAAAAACTCGGAAAATAATTTTTTTTAAACTGAGTTTCCATATTATTTCGAGATCGAATTTTTTCATCATTTGTACTTCGTATAAGAAAATAAAACATGCACCGAACTTTCTTATACGCATTTGGGTTAAATCACATCGTAGTTTCATTATTTTTCTAATTTATAATATTTGTTCTAATCTTTAGATCGCTTGTACACTAAATATATTTCTTAGAAGAAATATTAAATGTTAAACTTCAAATCATTGAAGTCTATTTTGTTAAACAATTGACAGGCGCAGATGATACGATTTTTGTAAAAATATATATAATAAGCAGAAATTTATTTTGAAACCTAAATAGAAATACTTTTAATTTTTGTTCATGCAATTTTTCTGTAACTGTAACCATATTTGAGTAATTGCAGAAACCGCAAAAAATGACTAGAGCAAACAGGCACTTCCGGTTAGAATATGTTTTTCAAAAATAAGAGGTTTTCTGCCCAGGTAAATACAAATCTTATGTTTGAACTTTCATAATTTTACCTTCAACCGTCTAGGCTGTAGAGCGCTCACACACACACACACACAGACGGGCGTCATTCCAAAAATAGTCGGAATCGTTTCAGGGAAGGTCAAAACGTATATTTCCGTTAAAATCTCGAGATCGAAAATTTTCATGATTACAATACTTACTATACTGCGTATAAGAAAGTAAAAATGGTGGCTCAAAATTCAAATGCATAGTATATGTATATCCAAATTGTTTGATATAATATAAACATTAAAATAACATAAATATACTTCAATTCGTAAAAAGATAAAACTAAGATATTCATTTTATTAAGATAAATTTTCAATAAATAGCCGAATTTATTAAAGATTTTATACCATTCTAAATATTTATAAATACTTAAAATTTGTTTATTCTTATGACTGTGGTAAAAATATTTAAATTTATACTAGCTTTAATAGAATGCTGAATAAATTTGTTTCATAAAATTAACATAATTGAGAACAAGATCTGTATAACGCAAACAGACATGCAATATTTATGTTAAAAAAATGAAACAAGACATTTGCGGAATTAAAAAATTGGTATATTGTGGTTTCACATAAAATATTAAACATCATTTCTGATTTATGTATTTTATTATCGACAACAATAAACGTGAAATATGTTTCGCCGCACTTTGATTATAATAGTTTGTTCTGTTGCACAGGTACCAAGATGCAATATTCAACAATAAGACGGCAGTTCCTCGACGTCTGGTAACAATGAACATGTCACTGTCGGAGGGCTGAAGTACGAGAAAGCCCTCACCCACCACAAAATGATAGTGAATGCAATGGCCTCCTTTTCTACGACCCTCAGCACCGCCGCAAGTGTGTTACCTTCGTTAGCGCACCACAACAATACTAGCGCTACAAGCGGCGTACACACAAACCACACAAACGCCACGACAATAGAGAACCCGAACGCGGATTGGACGGATTTAATGCTACTTGTTTTTAAAGGATTTATATTCGCTACCATTATACTCAGCGCAATTCTGGGTAATGCGCTGGTTATCATAAGTGTCCACAGGCACCGAAAGTTACGTGTGATCACTAATTATTACGTAGTAAGTCTAGCGATGGCTGATATGTTGGTAGCGTTATGCGCAATGACTTTCAATGCAAGCGTGGAACTGACTGGCGGGAAATGGTTGTTCGGGTACTTCATGTGCGATGTTTGGAACTCGCTGGACGTGTACTTCTCAACAGCATCCATTTTGCACTTATGTTGTATTAGCGTAGACCGTTATTACGCCATTGTGCGACCATTAGAATACCCAATAACCATGACACATCGAACAGTTTCATTCATGTTAGCCAACGTTTGGCTTTTGCCAGCTCTGATTAGCTTCACACCAATATTTTTGGGTTGGTACACAACGGAAGCGCACCAACTGTACCGCACAGAGAATCCAAATGTTTGCATATTTGTCGTGAATAAATATTATGCTATAATCAGTTCGTGCGTTAGTTTCTGGATTCCGGGCGTTGTCATGTTAACAATGTACTGTCGTATTTATAAGGAGGCAATACGGCAGCGGAAAGCATTGTCGCGGACGTCATCGAACATTATTTTGAACTCGATTCACCAGCATCGAACGAGCCATTACAATCACCATAGTCACCATTACTTGCACCCCAGCGATGGGGAGCTGGCTACGGTGGGTCCGTCAAATGGAAGACAGAGTACTAGTTCTGGTTCGGGGGGAAGCTACGGCGCTACTGTTGCCGCATACAACAACACTAGAGACAACAGCAAAGCAGCCACAGAGCTCAACATGAATGGTAAGCTTTAGGCTATTTTATGTACATTTATGTACATTTCTGTTTTCAAAATGTGCACCATGTCATAATTGATGGTAATGAAAAAAAGACATCAGAAGAACAAATATTCGCAATTCCAAATTATTACGGTCTATTATTTTTTTCTGTTAAACAATTAACAGGTATAATTGATAGTATTTATGTTGAAGCAAATAAAAATACAACAAATTTTAGTTCTCATTTCTTGTAACCGGTAGCTTTTTTGAATAAAATTTAAAATATAAGATGTACGAAATATAAGTATCTTTAATTTTTTTTTAGTAATAAATTACTTTCCTTTTTCAATTAATATAAATGTTTAAATAATTTAAAACGTTTTTTATGTAAATGAGTATCGTTTGGTTTCAACTGTACTTATGTACTTACTGTAATTAAAAGGAAAATAAAAATAATATCTCTCAAGGGAAAATATAAAACAAGATCTTACGACAGTCTTGTTCAAGACAAGATTGTAAGATCCTGATATTGCAAATGTCAAACTCATGTATAAATACCTCAAAATACTACATTTTTGTAGATAAAGTAACCATGTAAATTTTACTCAAAAAAAAAAAATGTAAAATAATAATAAAAATAATAAATTAAAAAAACTCCGAATATATAGTAATAATTAAAAAAAGTTAAATATTGCAATAATGGCACTCTTAGATAAAAAATATACGATTACTAGAAATTTGCTTGTCTCATTTTTCATTAGTATAGTTGGTAGCGGCAGCAAATTATTCGTGAAATATTGCAGCTATAAAAATATTGTTATGGTAACAAAAAATTAGTTGCGCTATAAACTTTCATTAGTGAAAAATGAGAGTTAAATTCTTTGTAATGAGTAATTTTTTGGCAAATATATTTCTTAATCTATTGATACAAGGTTATTTAGTCCTTGATTTACCCAGTTTTTTTTAAATTTAATCTATATTGAAAGTCGTGACGGTTTGAGTAGTTGTACCACAAATATCACTTAAATTTAATTAGCAAAGAGACCTTTTATTCCCGAAATATTACACTGGTTAATGCTATAAATCCAGATGGTTTATATTTAGCCGTATTTCGTGCACATGTCTTGTGTTTTCGTGGGCAGTTAACACGCGAATGACGGAACCCAAAAATCATTCGTTAATTGCTGCCCGAATCAAGGCAAACTGGGCTAACAGTGATTTTTCATTATTCTGAGTGGTGTGACCTTGATTATTAAGCTCACGCGTATGTCATAGGGATTGGGCGAAAATTCGGGATGGAATCACGTACTGAGGTGGGTGTATTTTCAGATTTCATCGCCGCCGTGTCATAATTACAAATACACAGCACATGTTTCAATCTGTGTGTAGGTACATATTTAACTAGTACGCGGCGATTTACTTTACATGTTTGTATTTATTTGCGAACCAGTTGTTACAGAAATATATCTAACCCGTTATGTAATACAAATTGTAAACATGGCCTAAGGATATTTTTTAGCTAAAATATATATATTGTGCAATGTTTTTTTTTGTTTTTTTTTTCTCATCTATTCAAATTTCCATCATATCGCTTTTGCGTAAACTACATGAATACGAGCCATATGCTTTATTCGTAATGATATTATATGTTAAATTAGATTATTTAACAGAAATCATATTTCGAAATGATAAATAAGTTGATATACTTTTATTTTATAAAATACACAAAATCATTAACAGAAGTAGACGATTATATTTCTAAAAAATTCATAATATTTTTTAAAACAAATGAAGTATTTCTCTATAAGCCGTTGTTTTCATAAATGGACTTTTTTTCGTAAATATTTTATTATTTTGCAATTCTAGTTTATCCTCAATAATACAAACAAAAGTGACTATAAGTACTATAAGCAAATTTCAAGAATTTATCTACGGTTTATACTTGCTAAATATTTTAATCCTTTGCATTATCTTCATGCGATTAATTTCCCACAAATAAAATCAATCAACATTCTGAACCATTTGGAAATATATGTCGACCTTGAACGACATGTGCACGGTTAACCGTTTATTCGTATGCAAATGTAGCGTATTCCTTTGCGTTTCGGGAACACAATCATTCATTATCCTACAAGATTTATGTAGGTTTGCGGCGCATGCGTGCAAATACAATTCGTACTTTCGTGTGAACATCCAGAATATATAACGATGTTCTATTGTGACTATAACCGCGATTGTATTACAAAATTATATTATGCGTAAATGATTTTGTGTTATCAAGAACAAACGAAGAGATTCGAATGTTAGTTGATATATAGTTTTGATATGTGTATTATAATTTTAAAATTTAGCTCATACATCGTATGCTAATTTGTATTGAATAATGAATTTATGTACAATTGTAAGAATAAGTATGATTAAAAAAAATGTTTGAAGATTCTTATTTTTGACTACAAACTTTGAGCATTTGAAAATCGTTACCAATGTAGGGAAACTGTGTTAAAATCATGATTAAAATGTTCAAGATTTACGCAAACTTCATTTAGTTCCTAACATTATTCCAACTAGTGAGAAACGGTTTCAGGTCAAATGAACTTGATTCAAATAGTTTTATTGGAATGAATTTACATTTAATACGATACAGAATTGACTGCGTGCAGTCAACCACAATTCTTATCTTGATTTATCTAATGTTGCTATAAATACAAATTTAAATACACAAATTATAAAATAAACCAAATACGATATGCAAGTCAAAAATAATAAATTACTATTGCCTTTTAAGATACTATTGTGCCAAAAAATATATAAAATATAACTTATTGCGTCATAATTTTTTTCAAAATCGATCTGTGACAAATACAAAACAAATGCTTATTTTGTTTCTGTAATTATAAATACATAATTTAGAATTAAGCAAATATCATGATCATTATTTATTATAACGAGTGTTAATTAAAGAAACTGAAAACAATAATAATAAATATGCGCTAAAAAAAAACAACAACCTTAAATAGAAACTTTTTCTGATTTGTCAATCTGGTGCCCTATAAAGCACTTAAAGTGTTTTTTTTCCCCATTTTATACGTGAATATTTGAGTCTGCAAAATTGCGTTACATGTAACCAAAAGCTGGCAAGTGTTTTTAACAATACAGGCACACATACATATGTAGGTACCATTCGGTTTCTTAGATGTAAGAGTATCACGTTTTACATTTCTATCTCGATGTGTCTTACGGTCACAGATAGCCCCCGGCCTCGTGGGGCCGTCACCAACTCGCGAACTTGGCCCAGAAACATTAAATTTTCAGCAGTTTTGAAAAGTTTGCCTCTTTTTGCGCCGCTTGGCAAACTGTACGACGCCTGATGCCGCTCTGCTCCTTAGAGACGCACATCACTTTATTTATGCATGCTTTTAAACGTGTTTTTTTTTACCATCAAGTTTGCTAATCTGCTACAATAAATCTATTTCATTTCAAGATTCACTACTCAGTAAAAAAAGGTGCATTCCTCAGAGTTTATGGGTCAGGTGATCGATAAAAACTGCGTATCGTATAAAATAATGATACGAATATCTATTATAATAATTTTCATATAATATCATCTTCAAATCATCATCAAAATTCAATAAATGATACCAAATAATTTAACATTTTGTAAATTACATTCTAAAATGTCATATTAATTTTATTGGTGTAATAACAATTTGTGCAGTTATATATTTTATTATGTATAAAAATTATATATTTTGTCATGTGAAACATAGTTTTTTAATTGATTCCACTGAGCAAATATGCATCCAATTTTAAAATAAATGCTTTATTTAAAAAACCAATACATTTGTTTATTTTATTCATTAACAGCATTAAAAAACATCTGCAGTGTCATGCACCGAACTTTCTTATACGCTTTTGGGTTAAATCACATCCTATTTTCATTATTTTTCTAATTTATAATATTTGTTCTAACCTTTGGAACACTTTTACACTAAATATATTTCTTAGAATAAATATAAAATGTCAAATTATTTAAGTCTGTTTTATTTGTTTTTGATAAACAATTGACAGGCGCAGATGATACGATTTATATAAAAATAAATATAAAAATGAAATTTCAAGAGCCATTTTCTTGTTTACGGTAGCGTTTGGGAGAAAAGTTTCAAATAAAAGTTGTACAAAATGCTGATATCTATAATTTTTACTATAACAATTTTTCTGTAACTGCAACTATTTTTGAGTAATTGCAGAAACCGCAAAAAAATGACTAGAGTAAACATGCACTTCTGGTCGGAATATTGTTTTCAAAAATAAAAGATGCACGTCATTCCAAAAATAGTCGGAATCGATTCAGGGAAGGTCAAAACGTATATTTCCGTTAAAATAGCGAGAGCGAAATTTTTCATGCTTACAATTTTTACTTATACTGCGTATAAGAAAGTAATATATGTGTTTTCAAGATAAAATATGTTTCGTTGCAATTTTATTATTCATCGCAGTTCTGTATACGGTTTAGTGAAGTTATGTTTCCAGTTTAGTTATAAGATACATCGTAGTTATGTTATAAAAATAATAATGCATTCTGACTAATATTTGAATTGCCAATTAGCTTTAGTGAATAGTAATTTAAATCTTTTCTACTTTATGGTGTGTCAACTAACTATAGAATCACATTTTTTTTCAATGTAAAACCGATATTGTATCGTATATTTATTATGCTCCAAAACAATCGTGGGATAGAGTTTACTATTACAATCCTTTTCAGATCTAGATTACAACTGATTGGATAGCGCCCTAGGAAACAAGTTTCACTGCTGCAACGATTTTCAATTTTTAAAGTTAATGAATTTCGACTTCAATTTGAAACCCAATTAAAAATAAGTTTATTTCTTTTTTCAGTTAAGTTGTTAATATTATCTATGATCACAATGCAAAACATTTTATTGAATTTCCGTGAAAGAATATGATTGTAGGTAGATGAAACGCGAAGCAATCAGTTTGGATAAAAGTAAAGTAGTAATCCGGGGGAAATTGTAAAGCGGGGAAAAAAGTTGGGTAGGTTGAACAAGTCAAAGTATTGAGCGAAGGGGTTTTCGAGAGAAGCAGTCAACAACCGTTGAACACACAAACGTTTTCAAATTTACGAGCTCTCATTTAGCGTATTTTACAAGCGCAACCTCTTGTGAACGGTCGTATAGAAACAGCGTTAAGTACTGCTTTGAAGATCCGAGTGAGCCACCTTCTTTATCTACCCCAACCTCTGCCAGCCGTCAGTTACAAAGAACAAAACAACCAACTTCCCAACACTCTTCTTCAAAATTCATCTATTGCTTCGAGCAACGAGTAATCATTAGTTATTAATCGAATATCGGTTTACTTTACAATTTACTTATACTTCAACACTTTTCAGCATCACATGATTAAACTCATAATTTGGTTCTTCATTGTGAACATTAAAATAATATTAATATTTCATAGTGTAAGCAAATAATATTTTAGTATTCTACATTTTGAAATTATATATAATAGTTTCTTGTAAAACTATTAAATAGCTTATTAGTTTCGAAGTTGAGGAGACATATACTTTTTTTTTAAATGAATCTTTAAGGAGCAATTTTCAGTCTTTTATGTTTTGAGGTATTTTAGTTACATTGCTTACACGAACACAAATTGTCTTTTTATTTGTGTTCTTTAGTTTTAAACATTGGGAAGTCAGTGCAAATCGAAATTCTCACACGACATCTGTCACAGGTGATCAATTTGATGTTCAATCGGTTGGAGAAAAATCAATAGGCTTTGCCTCGTACAGGGTTGGATTTATATGTTTTCGTTACTAAATCAATGTTAAGCTATGAAGTATAATGCGATAATTATTTTCTTGTACTTTTTCGGATATGGCTTTTAATTTCCAGAATCCTCTACGCGAAAATACAAGCAAACCGCTTGCACAGTCAAGAACAGTCAGAAATCAGTGTTCGTTATAAGTTATCAGTTAATAAAACGCAGGGTTATATGTAAAGATAAATAACAAATTATAGAGATACATATTCTTGTTTAAATAAATATGGGACTCGTTTATAAATAAATATCAACTAAATAGTTTTAGCGTATAAGTGTATTAAAATAAATAAGTCAGTAGTGTTTAAATTAAAAACTAGTGCTCCACCCAATCGGTAAAAATGAATGATGTAATTTTTTTTAATTATATATTTCAATCATGTCGACTATTACAATTATTTTATTAACACCATTAAATATGGACATCTTAATATGAATTATAGCAAATTTGTTAGTTTTGTTTTAAAAATTATGATTTCTGTGTAAAATTTTATACTTTCTTGTCTACTTCGCGAATAATTTAACTAAGTCAAAAATACAATAAACTTAAACTAATAACAATTTGCGGAGAATATTCTATCCATAATTAGTAGAAACCTAAATTTTGTGCAACCGCAAACATCCACAACTTGACATATCTTGAAGGCAAGATAGTTGGGTAATATGCAAGTAAAATAAGGGTCTGTCCCAAACCGCACAAATAATTTGCGTAGTTGATGTCCCTACAGACGGTTCTGGATCTGACCAGAAGCACAAGGTACTACAGGCTACGCAAATAGGACCATCATCTTTCAGTGTTGCAAATAGCGACAGAAGTGAAGCGTTTGCTCAGAGGACCACAACCCATTAAACATAGATGAAACGGCATTTACGCCGCACAAGAACTGTCCTTGCCAGCTGTGACAACTTAGGTGAACGACACAGCTAAGCAGAGGTCACACACAACACAAAACAATGGTGCATTGTTTATATTTTGGATATACATTATAAAAAAAGCAATCATAATCTTTCCTCTAATAAATTTCCTTCATGTACCAACAAAATTTAGCGAGAAATTTAATTACCGAACATTGCAATGTTTTACCTTTATAATTTTATACAAGTATTTCAATATTGTTAAAATAGAAAATACTCCAATATACATGCTTACATCACTTCGACTCTAAGCTTTCATTCGGATTCAGATTTAATCTCGTTACACTCACTCACACAAACACATTGATTATCATGTGAAATGTAAATTTGTATTCGTAAATAAAACGTATTCGTAAATAAAACGTAATGAGTTTGGTGGAAGCATATAGATAGCGTGGAGTTTTGCAACAAAAATGGCAATCGGTTGACATATCGAGAAGGGTCGCAGTTTCAATTATTTAAAATCCCAAAATCGATTCGGACATATAAAGAATACCAACTGAGCTGTGCCGAACAGACAGGCGGAGGATATCAGTTCTGTCGTGCCATAGTGCTTGTTTGTGTACTAAAATTACCCCGCTCGCTGCCATTGATCCATTGGCGGTCGAGCTAGCTACGCTATGCGGGGATTAGACGACTCCGTGGCGCACGCGACCCAGAGTTGTATCCGCCCGGATTATTGGTATCACATATCATATTGCATAACAGATATTCTTTCACTCACATTATTGTGATATAAAATAGGTATTTTGTCAATATCTCTACTTTACAATTCATATTTAGGAGTAACCATTAAATATAATTTTATGAAGAAAAGGAGCGAGCGTGTAAAACCTGCTCTTGACTTAAATATGTACCAAATTGTAGATTTGAGTTTTTCTTATAATATAATTTCGGCAAGTGTTTATTTTGAAACGACGGTATATTAACTGTCACTTGTCTCCAAATTCAAAGCAAATAACAACTGTTGTCGACAATGTTAGCGACAGCTGCTGTCAGGCAGAATCACAGTTATCAAAGAAAGTGATCGTTAAATTTGCAACGATTGCTTATATTAGCAAAACCGTTATATATATTTTTTTATTTTCGTCGTATTTTGTTTACCAAAGCTTTGACAGTAACACATAAATTTATATATGTGAAATTCAATTTTTTGGGATGGTATTTCTAATTGTTGAACCCGAGCAGTTACAGATATCTATTTTCTGCACTTCTAATAATATGATTTTATTTAATCATTGCTTGTTTCGTATATACATTTACCACAATTATTTACAAATAATCGAATAAAATTCTCAAGTTTGAACATATGCGTCTAACGCTATGATAAACGACTTCCATCCGAAAGAAGATACAAGAGAATTCATAACAAAGAAAGCAGAAAAATAGCTTGTGAAAGCATCAACATTTCTACATCACCTTAGATGGTGGAATACATTTACTTAGCAATATACTTAAGTTAACTATTAGTGCCGGCCAACAAGTATAACAGATAACTTCAATGCTCACAGACTTGACTATGTTTAGATCTTAGATATATTGCTATACTGTAATAACTAAGTTACCAAAGCAGAGGGTATATTTTATATAGAATTCAGCCAACTCGAGAAAAGGGTGCGGCAATAGAGGCGTTCGGCAACATTATGCAAATAACCTACCCACACTTAAATAATAAGATAATTTCTCTTGATCCAAATTTACATTCTATGTTCATTGACTAGAAATTCTACAATTATAATCGCACCAACAAAGTGATTAAAAAACTTGACATTACATTATAATAAATTTGATATATACTTCAAAAGTATACTAATTATACGAGAAAGGAGTCGCTTTTTAGCTTATATTTCCCAACATTTAATCTGCTCTAAATTCAACGTTGGTTACTCCCACGATCATAAGAGGACACTAGAGAAAATACTTGCTCTAATCGTAGGGGCAGGTGCTACCGCATAAGTTTGACACGAAAGCGCGTGTATCAAACATAAGCAGACATTTGTTGATATGTTGTTAAATGAATCATCACACATGAACCAATGAAAATTATACTTGCGTCTATACTAATATAGGCAGAATATAATGGGCAAAGACAGACTTTACCCACCGTTCAAATAAACATAAAATACACAGTATAGTTGAATAGATCTGCTCACTTTAAACACCTGCATTAAACCGAAAGAGAATAGTACGTAACAAATTAAAGATGGATTACGAATACATAATCTTCTCTAACGGCTGTTTACGTTATATATGATAAAGAAATAGCTTTTGAAATAAATTGAATAATATGTACACAAAATTACCGCTAACATAATATACAATTTTTGTACTAACGTTAAAATATTCGTTAATCATTTCATATGCACTGTTTTCCGAGATTTTTTAATACATTAAAAAATTGCAAAAGTAATTTTAAATTATTCCATCATATACCTACGTATTTGTATTTCGAAATATATACAATGCTACGAATTTTATGGTTTAAAATAGATTTCAAGCACAATTCTTTAGTTTCCATATTTTAATAGAATATATTTGAATATTTTCATTCAATTAAATTATATATTTTCAATTGATATTTATTATGTTTATGACGAACACATTGTAGTACACATTGACAAGCGCATCATTCAAACGACGGATACATACTAATACTAGCACTCAATTTAAACATGTAAATAGTTATACTAATATTTTTGTACAGACTTGTTCAAACCATCTATTTCATATAAAGTGTAAGCATATAAAACATGAGCAGTACCGTCTATCGTTTAATAAATATTTAATAAAGTATATAACTATAAGAAAATAAATATTGTGCGAAATTGTATTATCATTGTGAATCAATATTCGATTTTCGTCTTCATTGTTATTTTAACTTTACTTATGCCCGGTATTATAAACGTCAAATAACTAAAATACTCGGTAGATTTTATTTGGTAACCAAGTAATATACTTTACTCTATAGATTTCCGTATTATAAACGAAAAATAAATTTACTTCGCTAGTAAATCTCACAGTTAAACTACTCCCATGAATAACATTTATTCTGTCAATTACTTGACAGCTTCGTGTTTTGTTTTTATTTAAAATATTATAATAATAACCGATGCGAAATTTGCAATATTTATATATTAATCATCTATTGATGAATAGATGAACTAAAATAGCCGGTAAATCTCCTATTAGTTAATTTACTTGTAAGATTCTTTTATAACACGCAAAATTATATTAACTGTGTAAGTAAATTTAGTTCCATAGTAACTAATTAACATTTATTTTGTTCTTTATAATACCGGGCCTTAATCAAATATAATTTTGAATATGATATACATAGATTGAAAATTATTTCAGAGGTCGAATAAATTTGTTTGAATACAAAATTGATATCAAAAATTCATTATACTTCGATGTTTTTAGAATTTACAAAATAAAGTTAGTTACAAAAAATTGGTTAAAATTTGAAGAACTAAACATCTTACAGTTGTTTTAGTAATAGTTTTTTTTTATGTTCTAAAATTGTATTACATTTCACTTTTCGATAATCTACCAATTTACTTTGCTGATAACTTGACGCAAGCTTATCTTGTCCAAACAAATACCCTTTACATCAGATCACCTTCGCGCTACAATAACATCGCTAAGAGCGGCTTCTGTATCGCAAGATAAACTACTAGGGCATTATCTCACATAATGAGAACTTAATACACGTTTGTTGTAATCCGGGACGTAATGTCAAGTGGCTTGGTGTCCCACAAATTGCATTAGATTATTTCGCACGAGCATCAAATACGTTTATCTATTATTAATGTTCTTGTATCAGAACACCATCAGAATTTCATTCGACGTTTCACCTCTAATACTTCTCGTTAAATTATATTTTTCCCAGAATCAATAACTTATAAATGCATTTATGGATCTTTACGTTTAAAATAAACTATTTCATAACTCTCTATAACCCCAACCAGTAAATTATTCAGGTATTGTTCATGGTATATCACCTTACAAGCACTAATGATACCAGCTTACCGTTAGTCATTTAGTAAAATATTGACAAATTCAATATAGAATAGCACATTACATTCAAATTTCATTCCATTGTGATGATGTAATGGAATATGTAAATTCCTCTCTACATTGTTACTGATGATTGTTTGTGGGCACATTTTGTCGATTATTGGCATAAGTTCGCATTTTAATTTTAGGATAATTATTTCACCTATTCCTGGCAATCAAAAATACGTGAATAATAACGGCCAAAAGTATTTTATATGGGATGACAATCTATATCTATGATTGAACAAGAAACCAAAACGTCTAGCATTAAGAAATGAAACTATTTTATACTTTGTTTGTCACATTTATTTTACAAAGAATACCTATGTTTTAATTCTGTAAAAATGTTTATATTTGATTAATGTATGGTATTTTTGTATGTTCCTTTTGTGGTTGCGAAACTAATGTGCACAGAAACAAAGACACTGGATGAAATGTAATGTTCACAAACAAATCGCTGACATATTTGGGTCGCCAACGCTAACGAGTAAACAAACTAAAACATTTTGTAAAAACATAAAATAATCCGTAAGCTTGATTTTTAGCATAATATACTGTTTTATCTCTATAAAGTATATACTTGTATTTACCATAATTTTACAGACCACTTACCGTAACATGTACTTTAACCTCTATAATAATTATAAACCTTGAGACATGACGTAATTTTCTGCAAATATCATGGATGGTTACACCCGCGCTCTGTTAAGTTTAGTGCCTAAAGCTGCATTCATTACGATTATGTAACTCATATGAATTTAAAATTTATGTTACTTTTGAACCTATTATTTATTACACGTACTTTATTATTTAAATGTTCGTTAACTTGTTTGATAAGCTAACTTTACTAATTTTCACTGAAAGCTTAAATAATAAAACTTAATTAGTATTACATAAATTATTATAATTGACACTCATAAACTCATTTGCATGTATATGTGAATGCTCTAAGTTAAAAATATTCAAATAAAACTAATCAACGATTCATATATCAACCAAGAATATGTGTTGCCGCAAATTCTTCAAATATTTTGACTGTTTGATACTTTATCATTTCTAAAGATAAGTAAAAATAATCCAAACCATGAATTATTGTGGAATACTCTGGAACACGTATTAGAAATTTGTGGGATTTTATACATTCCAAATTTAGTTCCTGGGCAATGTAAAAAAAATCTGCTTCTTCCGCACTTTCAATAAAGGCTAAAGAGGTATAAGTCGATGTCAAATTCAACTAAAGGAACTACGGAAAACGTAAATTGTAAAAACGCGTTGACGCGATATAAAGATTGCAAAAACGTAATAAACCAGGTCACAAGAATGCCATATAAAGTAAAAAAACGAAAGAGAGAACGAGAAAAATGGTATTCTCTTTTTATTAACTTCTTTGAATAAGTAAAAACATATTTAGTAAGCCGTATAAAAAAGTGCTTTAACTACACGTTATAAACAATATTTTTCCTACTAATTCGAATTCTTTACCTAAATATAACAATATGCTATTTTACAATAGACAATCGTCCGCTGTAGACGAAATATTTTACGTAGAAACTTAGTTGAAGGGTTAGTGAGAAACATGATGCAGAGTGGAAGGAATAGGTAGGTAATGGGAATGCAAAGGCGGTACTTCCTGACATGATGTATGTGTAGTGTTTATTACCATAACTCTTCCGGTTGTTCAACACGTGTAACATTTATACATCATGACATTAAATCGTACAAGATTTTTTCTTCTTCTTTATATAGTTTTAATAATTATGCAAACATAAGTATGTCATTTGCACTTACAGTCTTCACATGGTTTAGCATTTAACACTTGTCGTTATAAGATAAAATACTTAGAATTTAAATCTTGTGCCATGCAGAGTTTAACATACCAGATTATTCTTCGCCGGAAGAAGATTTATTTACTCAATTATTTTTAGAAATTACATTAACCCTATAATAGTTTTATAAATAGTATATAAACTAGTATCTTACATCTGCTCACGTCTAATTCATGTAAAAATAAATACTTAATTTTATTATTAAATTGACTTTATTGGAAAACGATTTAGTTTGTAATCTAAAAATCGGCAACTATTCTTTTATTTATATTTGAGTTTTATTAAGTGAACATATTATATATAAATAAACTAATATTATTTGTTGAGAGATAGTTCAATAGATACACAAAGTAATATTGACCTAAATTGTTTAAAACAATTCAGTTTATTTATTCAATAAGTTAAACACACGACATTTTTTTAAACTGTGTGTTTAACTACAAAACCTATATAATTGACACCAGTATGTGCAGAGATAAATATTATCTGACCACGTTAACCAACATAGATTTTTCTATTGTATTTTTTATTCTATTATCAACACAAAATCATATCAACGGATAGACTTTATTGGATACGTTGATTAAATAAATACACATATACAATCAATCAAAATTGTGTTTATATCATAAAAATAAAAATATATATTAGACAAAGAACAACCTACTTCACAGCAAGAATATTTGCTCTATAAAATTTGTACTATTTAAGAAAATATTCCTTTACTCTTTATATTCTTTCTTAATTTTAATTGAAAATGCACAAACGATGTTTAAATATACCTTTTATTTGATATAGTAAAAACAATGTATTAAAATTGCATAAATAAAGCCGTCTTTATTGTTTTATGGACTATTGTCAGTTTTAATAAACTTCCATTACAGTGATTTTTAACACGAAAAACTTTTAATATTGTCGCGCGAAATGGTTTTGGCATATTGTCTTATTCGTACTCGACGTATACATCTTTGATTTTAATAATGCGAATTTCATTACACTCATCTACTATTTTTAGAAAATAACATTTATTTAACCGTTATTTGATACTACTTTCTATGAGTGATGTAAATATTATTTTAATATTTGTTTAAGCGTTTCCGAATTACTTTAAGAAATAATGATCTTCGTTGTCAATCAGAAATAATATGTTATCCGAGTTGATGTACATACATACATATACAATAGCCAATTTTGATGAAGAAGTCTAGAATACTCTTAGCGTTAAAATCAAACGAATCCATATTGTCGTCGTATATACGAAAATGAACGACAAATGTATGGTTCATATAGATAGAGTTTTATTCGATTTATTTGAGTGGAAAAAAATCATTTTATTTCTAAAGCTTTTCCTTACGGGCGTCACGACTGATTTGAGAATGAATTGGGTTCGTTTTCAATGAATAAATGAATTGAAATAGTAAAGAATGAGAGAACACGTATGACTTATACAAAATACATATATATTTTTGAAAAGTTCGTTACATCGATGAATTACATTTAGTAAACTTTATTATTAGTTGCACTGCAAACTGGATATAAGTCTATTTATTTATCGACGCAAGTTTAATATAATTATGCATAAACAGTAATTTTCTATACTTAGATAAAGTTTGATATTAAATATCAACAAATTATAGAATTCGTTCTAATTGTTTGGTTGCTCAAAAGGTTGCGGAATTTAATTAAATTGGTGAAATTACTAAGCAGCTGCTGTAATGATTTTCTAATTTTGTGCAGGTATTAATCAGTATTATTACAATTCTGTATAATATAATGGTATGATGATTAAACATAATTTTACATAATTTTACATTACCAGTAATGTAAACTTTATCATAATTTTTATGTGCATTTTATGTTTAATGGTGCTGGTTGGATTTGGTTTCGTTTAAGTAGCTTATCAAGAGTCAATTTACTTTCTCCTAAGCGAACAAGTTTAGAAAGGAAAATTGAGAGAAAAAGCACTTTTGGATATCATGATAATTATTAACCAAGCTTCAAAGAAAAGCAAATTTGATCTGTACTTAATAGACTGACATCCGACTCTCCAAACTATGTTAGCGTAATGGTATACCCGAAGCCACCATCAAGTTATCCAATTGGATAATCGAGATGATAAATACATAGATTTTTACAAGTAATACTTTGGCTGCATAATTATAATAGTGAAGGTGTGAAAAGTACTCTATTGACCTGCTTTACGAGTAGTGTGGCTGTGATATTATTAGTAATTGCAATGAGTTTGGTTTGCGAGAGAGATATAGGTTATACAGCGTTATGCTAGGTGGAAGAGTGGAAGTGACGTAACTGCGGAAATAGAATCGATGAATACCGGTGCGATTCTCATACTCGAATATTACGCTCTGAATATGCCAATATCAAAATACGCCCATGATATTAATTGTATGCCTTGCCAGATTATTATAGATTAGCAATTTTATTAATTTAATTTTTAAAAAAGATTCTGCTGTTATCTGGTCATATTTTTCTATCTTGGGCTAAAGATAATATTTGACCGAATTAGACAAACATTATTTCTCTATGTAAATAATAATATTTATACGCAAATTAAACGTTTACATAACGTAAAGCTTGACATATTTACATCTTATAAAACATTCACTGTAATTGCCTACAAACATTTTATTTTCGTTTCCGTTTTAAGCGAAGCGTTAATTTGCGCATCAGAGAATTTCGTAAAACAGATTACGCATTTTTAAATTTATTTGCAAAAGCAAAAAATTGAAAAATATTTATGCAATCTCTTTGAATAGAAGTGGATACACGTAACTCATTCTGCACGTTTCCATGAAAAAGAATTAACTAATTTTGTATAGATGTTTGTTACTTAAATATTATTATTACCATTATTGTATGAATAATTATTGAGATAAAAATATAGTGAAGTTTAATGAAATATACGTTTTTTTATTTAATTCGGTATTGAAACACAAATTCTAATTAAAATCAGAATCAACAGAATATCTAGAAGTTATCGAAATAAAATTCAAATATACCAAATATCATATACGCAAACACGTACGTATATAATCAATTCAAATAAATCAATTTATATTCCAATACGTTGGCGTTCCATTGATTCAATATAAGGCATTAACATAGAAATAGAAAACCTCGTGCGTTCTACTGGATACTTAGATTAGCTTTAAAATCACGTATTACTTTGTTTTTCAATTAATCTATTTATAAAATCTTTTCGTATATAATGGGTACAAGTAAACATCATATCCGGTATTAGGTGAATATAAATTCCATGCAAAAGGATCAATGATATAACGCTTCTACTACTGGTGCACAATATGTGTACATATATTTAAATTTTAGTCAATACTAAAAACGTGTTATATTATATATGCTTTTACTTTGTACATATATATGTAGAAAGAAACACATCTTCTCACTTAAAAATAAAATAAATGCCACTCTTATTTGGAAAATTGACGACACAGACTGGAATATAATATTGTCTGAATAAATTTGAAAAAACGCGAAATCCCTTTTATTTTATTTGGGAGAGTGTTATGGGTAAGACAAAACGTATATTCTAATGACAACATTTCTCTTTTAGTCTGGGAGGTAAATTATGGTGGATGTGCTATATTTTTATTTGCGTTGCTACCGAGAACCCTCGCCAAGCCGAGCCGAGTGGCTGGCCATCATTCAGCCGTGCCAAGAAAGTGCTGCTTGAGCCCAAACTCTTCCCATTAAAACTACTTCAATAGTCGCACTGTGTCCTCTCGTCTTCGAAAGCATCTAAAGAGATTACTGTTACTTTGTTCTAGTCAAATATGTTTACTAATTAATTGAGCTCAAAAACATTTGATTATGAAATATTGGCACAGCACAAAGGCGAAAACAGTTGACATGAAGATTCTAGATCTTTGTTTCCACATATATAAATTTAGTTTCATTACAATTTTTTTTTTTTTATTAATTTAATTAATGTTTGTTCTTTTAGGAGAATTATGCACATCTGTGACAGCATTAAAATTTGCGGGCTTACGCAAATATAAAAATTTCGAAATAAAAGCATACTTAAAAATATAATTTTAATTCCAAAGTTAATTTTATTTCTCTAAACGAAGATTTACTGTTAAAAAAATTTGTTTATTCAGTTTTGCATGTTATGTTATCTAGTGATATTTTCCTATTTTCTACAACAATTTTTAAAACAATTACAGAACTATATAGACTTAATAGTAATATGTTTGGATTTCTTTTTTTTTTGCTTAAATAGCAATTTTTGCATTGCATGTTAAGTAACCATCATTTTTTTTCTTTAATCAATAATTCATAATAGCACGTTTACATTCTATCATCTGCGATAAATATTTGATTTGAACCCATGACATTTTCTTTGGTCATGCCATGTCAGAAAGGAAGTAGAACAACCCGAAATATAAACACCAATTGCGAGCTTATCGGTGTGGAAAATTGAACACGCCTTTTGGTCACTTCCGTATTACTACAATGTTTGAAATAGCCATATTATGAAATAAATTTAACACAAAAAACAATTTTTTAAATTATTATTACAAATTTATTTTTAGCTTGTCAAATACAATATCCAAAGAATGTTATAGACCAGCATTTAAAACAAACCATAAAAATTATCTAATATCCAATTCATGTAATATTAATTCGCTATTGAATTGTATCGAATAAAAAAATAGAAATGGTTGCACTTACAGCAAAAAAAGGATTAGTTATATATTATAAATTAGAAAAATAGTTATATCAAATATAAAGCGAAATAAATATGTAAAATTAGCATATCTTCTAAAAAGTGTATCGCGTCAGTTGAGTAGCATCATCATTTTCAACGTGTTCTCGATTGTGAAGTTATAGCCACGCACGACCAAACACTTCCTGATCTTTGCACCCTTTGCAAACCATTTCTGCCTACGCCATAACACCCTATCCATCTCCTTGTACCAAGGACAAACACGTTTAATCAAGTTTTATTGTGCCCGGGCGGCAATTCCAGCATTACGCGATTCCTCGTTTTCGCACAAGAAAAGACGGTTTTACCTTCATGGTATTCGCACGACACATAATATCCATTCAGCGTGCTGTGTCAGCATAAGTGTCCACACCCGCAGAATTCAGGAATTCCTTTTTTTTTTCATATCACACACATGGAGTATAGATCTAGCTAATCTTGATTTACACTCAAGCATATTTCATACTTTTAATGCATAGCCGTAATTCTTATTTACTTATATTCTAGTCATATAGTGTTTCTTTTATTACGTATTTATGGTTCAAATAAAATGGAATTGATCTTAAGTTTTGTTGATTAAAAATATGTGATTAAAACTATGTGTAGCTACTACAATATTAAATTGTCATATAAATTGGAAATAGCTCATATCAGCCAGTAAAAATTAATAATACTACTATGCACAATTTTATGTAGTTTTCTGAACTGAAATTAAAATGTAGTCAAATAAAATTGCGTTAAAAGGAACTTTTGATTAGAATTTTTTATGCAAATACTATTTAAATTAACATTTAATAAAAAATATAATACGATGATATGAGGTTATCTCGCGCATCATTAATACAATGTCAAGTACTTTTATTTAGTTTATATGTAGCATCTGTCAGCAGTACGATATTTACAGTTATAGTTCGTTATCAAATTGTCGAATATGTAATATAACTCCATAGTACACTATATAGCTGTAAAAGCCTGACATGTAGTAGGCTTTACGAATTGGATTAATCAGATCTCTGTAGAAATACTTTCCTTTATACAACGTATAAAAAAGTAATAATGCGGATTTTGAAAGAAATCTCTCCTTCGGCGTTTCCATAAACACATTTAATATAAGAAATGGTAGCAATGATTACAGAGCGTATCAGTTCAATTCAAATAAAAGTAACGTAGACGCATGCTGATTATGATGAAAATATATACAAAAAACATAAAAATAGCTGGCACAAGCGAAACATCTCATGAAGAGCACTCAATTTTAGCGAATATACAAAAGGACCCTATTTCTTTTTTTACTGCAACAAAAAGTGGCATTATACTGGTGGATATTTTTACTCTTCTGCCCTCTATGTACGCGGGTCCATAGAAGAAGTGTACGGTAAAAAGCAACTCGGAAATCCTGCGCTTTATTCTTTTTCTGGGCATCTAGTTGGACTATCAGCGGCACCTTTTATACGTTTTTGTTCGCACGTGCGATAGGTATCAGCCAGCGCATGTGAAAGCCTTTGATGACTAGATGCGAAAGCTCGAGGTTGCTGACCCTTTTACAACACTTCGTCAGAGCTTCTAGACATTTCAATGTTAAACTCAGACAGCATGACGCACAACTAAACTGAAAGCGTCGACAATATTTTATAGTGCCTTTGTTATTGTTTCAGGAATAAAATTAAGTGGTACTCATCTGGCCAGATAATGCTTCACATTAATTTATTAGGATTAGTTACGTTCGTATAAATTTACTATATAACGTTTACGTTAAATATTTATTTACTTTTGTAAGTTGTAAATAGATATTTAAATATTTCGATACACTTTACATGTAACTTTTCTTAATAAATATTTTAAAAATCGAATTAATTAAATAAATCAAATATATTTATTTTGATAATAAAATGGGATCCATATTTTTCTTACAATAGATATTAAATTTCATATTCCAAATTAATACTCGATTAATTTGGAATTTTTTGCTTTTTAGGAAGTTTTCTTGCCAGGCATATACAAATCTTAAGTTTGAAGTTTCATAATTTTTCCTTAAACCGTTTAGGCTATAGAAAACTCCCATACACAGACGGCATTCCAAAAATAATCGAAAACGATTCAGGGAAGGTCAAAAGATATATTCCCGTTACAATAATTTTTTCACGAATACAATACATATGTATTACTTCTTATAAGAAAGTAATGCGCGCATTAAATGTTAGGATGATAATAATTTGTTTTAAAACGATATCGTTGAACCGTAAATATGCCCGTAGAAAGGTTGTTTTTAATGTCGTAATATTATCGGATTTATTTGGAAACAAGATCGGTTGGTTGCAGAAGTTTGGTAAATTTTTCAACGTATAAAAGTAACGACCGTTTTTCGCGAGTCTGAATATTTGATATTTATATCCAATTTCACCATAATGTACATTACCCCAGGGCGTTATAGCTTAAAATGGAGCAACAATAACATTTTGCAAGCATCAATGTGTGTTCTAACAAACCCACCCATGATTCCAGAGGAATTTTTATAAAAATAAAACAAATAATAAATACAATACTTTTTATTAAATTATAAATATCAATTACAGAGAAAGTAGAGGTATTCAAGCAACTATACAAAAAAAGCGCTTATAAAGCTATTGTTATGTCCGGACAAACTAATTTCCAATATAGTGTAATTAACAATTATCATTCTAAAATTGTTTAAAATTTTATATATCCTATCTAAAAAAAAAAAAAATACATATATGCAAATTCAATGCTAGGCACTGCAGATATTTGTTTTTGAAATAGCCGATTTCCATGAATTTAGCTTTTGCAATATTTTTTTAATATCAAGAGAATGAAATTTATCGTGCAAAAAAAAAAAACAGTACAAAACTTGTATGATAGATGAAACACAATTCTCTGATGAAATTGGATGGTTATGCATTTGATTTTTTTTTTTCAAAATTTTTTTACGGTTCTCTACATTGGAATAGAAACACGTTCGTTTTAACGTAGCGAACAATGTCAGCTTGTTTCACACGTTCGTCGCTAGAGCGCTAATTGAATGCGGTCAGTTGCAATCACCATCGTAGAAGCGTTCCCGCATCGGGTTCCGTCGGTAATTGTCAGCTACATTTAGCAACATCATTTTTGTGTATACAGAACGAGACAATTGCATTCATTTATGAGGCGCACGCGTTCACATACATCCTGTTTGAGTATTATCGGACGAATACCGGATATAAAATCAAGGGCGGCTTTGACAGAAAAGCTAAATATGTGATGGTCATATAGATAACATTGAATGACATATTCTTAATGATATTTTGTGAAAGAGATGTTTTGGTTGCGGAAAAAAAATGTTTTTTTTACAAAAATGTTTATTTTTTATTAATATATTTAAAAATATATATGTACTATTGTAATTGATTGATTGTTTATATTGTATAAATAGTTTAATTATATTAATAAATTCAAAACCAGTTACATATATCCAAATATTTTTAATTTTATACGAAATATAAATAAAAATTACTATCACAATGGATAAACATATAAAATATTTGTTTTAGTAATTTAATTTTATAATTACTGTATTTAGCCCATAATTAAATATTACTTATATTTGTTTTAAAAGTAAAAAATAAACAAACATTTGGAACTTGAACAGAGATGAAATTTAGTTTTATGAAGAAGTAGCATCCAAGTGATAGATTCTCAAAGTAGTAAAGAAAATTCATGCATCTGCGACTCTAGAAAATGTTGCAGATGGTCGAATAGTTAAATTCATCGTGATGTACTTTCGGGAAGCTAATAACTTTAGGTAGGAAAATTATGTATACAATAACCTAATTTTATAAGCCAATTATTTATATAATTTATACAATTGCAAAACAAATTTGAATCTTTTGCAAAACTGGATATCTTGAAGCTAATGAGAATTCAAATGATATTTAAATTTCTCGCAAAACTTTTAAAAGAACTTAAGAACAAGGTTAATATATTTGCAATTTTTGTATATATACTTGCACTAGAGTGTTTGAATAATGTATGATGTGTATTTGAAATGAAAACAAATACACTCACAGCATCGAGATGTAATGACGAATATTTAATTGTTTTCAGCAAGACGGTCGAGTTTGGTTCTATAGTTTCTTTCAAGTGTTAAAGGAAAGTTTTGTGCAAACTGAATAATATATCAGAGTTTTGATACGTTTGGAAGAAATTTGTGGAGCGTACAAACTTACAAGAACTTACTATGTGCAAATGGTTTATTAAAAATTACAAATTCATATACATAAATGTATAATCATTATTTAATTGGGTAACAAGGCTAATTTTACTCATCAAATTATGGCGTTTTACATTAGTGGCAAAAATTAATTTATACAAACATAGACAGATATATCATTTCTGAATAAATATAGATAAATTAAAGACTTTTATCTCGCGCCGTGAACATTTTTAACTATCATTTTGTTACAAAATAGTTCTTTCAGATATTTTCTATTTGCTCTCTTTTACTTGTCAGCCAACGTTACGTTTTATAGTTAAAGCATTCACTTACGCAAACACGTAGTTTCATAAATATCCGCAATGGTTTGCGCTGAACTCTCTTATACATATTAGAAAATTATATATTTTTAATTATTTTACTAATTTATAATATTTTACAAATACTTTTTCACTAAATGTATTTCTTACAATAGATAACATATATCAAATATCAAATTATTTGAGTTTATTTTGTTTTTCTATTAAACAATTGACAAGCACCGTTGATACGATTTAAGTAAAAATAAATAAAATTTGAACAAATTTCAATAGACATTTTCTTGTAATCGGTATACAAATCTTTAGTTTAAAGTTTCGAAGTTTTACCTTCATCCATTTAGGACACAAATACAAATATACGTCGTTCTAAAAATTCAGGGAAGGTCAAAAGGAAAATTTTCCTTAAAATCTTGAGATCGAATTTATTCAGGATTCGATTAGAATATTAAATTTAATTAAGTTAATGATACTAATTATTTATTCTATAGAGAGAAAGAAATTACATTTACTTGCAACATATTTGACATTTTTCTAATTCTTACAAAACGATATATTTTTATTTCAACAAGGTATAATTGGACGACACACACGCATAGATATAATACATGAAAGTGCATATTCAAAATTGTTGAAGACCTAATTTGTTGGAGACATCATTCACTTGGTTGCTTACAGATTCTGCTACGTCGATAAAAATGATAGCTATATAAGACATTAAAAATACCAACGAGATTACTTTTCGTTCCTATGTAATTTTCAATTTATATCTTTGTTACGTATATTTAAGCAAGAAAAGTAAATTTTACTACGCATTAAATCAATTTATGAGATTAATTCAAATATAGGACGAAGTTTACATTTAAAAATTTAAGATTTTTTTAATTGTTATTTATGGCAAAATATAGTCAGAAAGTATGTTACAAGCCAAGAAATATATAATCAGTAAAAATAAAATTCCAACAATGTAATAAGTTATAAAAATAACATTATTGCTACTAAAGATCAATTTGGGGTGGTGTTGCTAATAGCTCGATCAGATTTTAATTGGAACACCAAAAACGATGTTTTAATATAGCATCCATGTGTAACGTACATTTTACAATGAGAAAATAATTTCTGCTTTATAATGCAACTGCCGCGAATTAAATTAAATTTTGTGTGAGAATAAAACGTTACTAATAGTCAAATAAATGAAGATGAATTCAAGGATTTTGTTCATTGCTAAAAAAAAAACAGATATATTTAAACAAGAAAAATGTCAAATTCTTTTAATTATAGTACTTCGTTGTTTCTGTGATGTCAAGTAAGAAAATCAATCTTTCCGGCGACAAACTTAATATAACTGTCACATGACACTTTCTCATTTAATTACGGTTTCACGTCCATGGCGAATGGAATGCCACAGTATTGTATAGTGAAATACACGACATGAAAGACGGAATGTGTCAGCGTAATATGTTTTGTTTCACTCCTGTAACGAAACTCAGTTACATGAACATTGCACGGATGAGACATTCCTAACAAACCGCAAAGAAGACTGCGAGACTCCTTTGAATATTTGTAATATGTAGGTACGCGTAGGCACACCTACGTTTATAAAATATCCAATTCTAGAAAATGTACCTGTCACAAAAATAAAACATGACAATCTGCTTTCATTTCACGCAAATAGTCAATGCGTTTTAAAGCACTGAAATTGCAGATTCATTTTATTTTGGTTTCAGTACGCTATTATTACTTTCTTATACGCAGTATAAGTAAGTATTGTAATCATGAAAAATTTCGATCTCGAAATTTTAACAGAAATATACGTTTTGACCTTCCCTGTATCGATTCCGACTATTTTTAGAATGACGTGTGTGTGTGTGTGTGTGTGCTCTCTACAGCCTAAACGACTGAATGTAAAATTATGAAACTTTAAACTTAATATTTGCATATGCTGGGATGTGCACCTCTTATTTTTGAAAAAAATATTCAAAGCCGAAGTGCCCGTTTAATCTAGTCAATTTTTGCAGTTTCTGCAATTACTCAAAAAAGGTTACAGTAACAGAAAATTTTTATGAGCGAAAATTAAAGGTATTCATATTTAGCACAACTTTTGTTTGAATTCTTTTTCCAAAAAGAGTACAAGTTTCAAAATATATTATATATATTATTACATAAATCGTATCATCTACGCCTGTCAATTGTTTAATTATATATGTATAACAGTTTTTCGACTAGTGTAGGTAATTAAAATAAACCTGCAAAATTTTATTATTTTAATTATTATATATGTTCTTGATTCGTATTATGCTTGGAAATATATTTAGAAATTTAGTTTATCTTGTATTGCTGAATTCAAATGTAGCATTTCAACCCAGTTCAGAGATTTTGGAAGTGTAACGTAGCTTAGAATAATACGGAATACGTAACAGCCACAAACCGTCTGCTAATCGGATATAAATTTTTACGCGGTAATGTTGGTTTTCGTATACGCTCGCTCTTGACAATTATTTGTCCTATTTCATTACTTTTTTTGGCCGTTTCTTTTAAATTAGCATCTATTTGCATGATGGCCGCAAGAACACCGAGTCGAAGTCTTAACAGCGAATTTTTATGTCTATCCAGGAAATTTAGTTGTACTTTTCGTATAAACATTATGTTAACTAAATAAAAAAATTATTTGTTGTTTTCTTTTCAAATTATTTTTCATTCTGTTATGTTATTGAGTTTGGTAGATGAAATTTGAATGTTCATTTTTTTTATGTGTATAGCAATTTATTTATCAACCGAAAATTGTATGTAAAATAGAAGAAATTTTCTTACACGAGAGTAGGTTCAATATATGTTCTCACGCAGTTATTTCCCACTGGAGTTGGTAGAGAAAAAAAGTATTTTATATGCGATCATTATTAAGCGATACATAAACACACATCTTAGTCAATTTACATTAATGTAGATTATTTTAAATCCATTTTTGGTAATGTTCAATCAATATAACGTTCACATATTCAAATAAGGTAATATTTACATTTTCATTTATATATTCAAATTCTCGATTAAATAGAAAATCAAACCATTCTGCGAAAACCAATACTTTTTAAAATATTGACATTTAAACATTTTCGACAGATACTCAATTTGTTTACCTGTACAAGTTAAATAAATTTTCTTCATACTTTCAGTAATGCTAATAAAATCAGATATCTAAAAATATATTTGCCCATAATATAAATTGTTGATTTTATGTATTTACGGTATAATATTTTACCTAGTCAACAAAAATGAATATAAAATACGGTCTGATAAAGATCAAACATATTTGTACCACTATAATCTTTATATGGAGTTTTGAATAACTGTAGGTTATATGACGTTGTAACATAAAACTTAGACGCAGTTGCAGGATAAAATAATACATAACACAATATATCTTTGTTACATTAGCGATGTAGTGGTACATCTTCTTTGGTTTTTATGGCCAACAGTTGAATTTTGAAAATTATTTACGGTTAACGTTGTAGACTATATGAGTAAAAACACACATTTAGACTGAATTTATTGTACAATGAAAAGTAGAAAACAATGATTATAAGGGAATACTGTCGCATCGCAACATGCAACATTTTACGGGATTTGCTGTTTATATGTACAACTAAGGAATGTATTTGCTTAAGAAAATACAATTTATCTAAATATTTTTGAGGCATATACAATTTCCCTTTTGGAAATATCAAGTTGCAAGCATTATTAAATTTAAGTTGAAATCCAATATTTTATTTAATAAGAAACGTACAACATAAACAAATCAATATTATACGTATTAGAAATGGTACAGCTGTAATATTATATATAAATTGTTCTTAATTATTAAACGCTATTTAATCTACAACGGTGTTTTGATGCGATAATGGAAAACGAATTCGAAACCGCGTATATTTTTTTGCAGCTTTTTGATTTTGTAATTCGGTAATTGAAACCAACCAGACGGCATTTTGAAAATATTCAGAAGCAAATCAGAACATGTATTACATCTAAAAAAAAAATGAAATAATTATTTTTATGTTATTAGCGATTTTCAATTCGTGTAGGAATGGCTTTAGAAATTTTAGGTATTGAAATGGAATTAGAAATAAGATCAAGACTTCAAGTATTAACTAGATATATCCATTTATCCTAGTTCTAGTATCTAATTAACTGAATTAGTATCTTTAGCATGTTCTTGTCAGCAGCAGTTTGGCCAAACGTCGCAATGAAAAGAGTACACTGTGTGATTCTGGTGTTATGTTCTCTCACGAGAGCCTGAGGCCGTAAGAGCACAAAGCCCCTGGCAAGAAAATCAATATGGGCTCCCGCTACCCAAACCCTGACTTCAAACTCCAATTCCTTTTCCCCACCAGCTCCATAACGGGACCAACTCCATTGTTGACCATTTCCTAGCCTCAGTCTCCCCATTTCCTTTTCATGGTGGGCTAGTGGGTAAGAGCACTCATTTCTCTTTGTTTTTGATATAATCTGAGTATATTCGTGTTGAACTAATTCGCAAAGATGATTTTTTGCATTGTCAAAGAACCGCACCGTGACAAACAAATATTTGTACTTATTTAATATTTTTGCGCATCGTTGGTGAATGTTGATTTCCGTTTTTGAAAAACATTTATATACATCTTCGATCTTTAATCCAAAGAAATTTCTCTGCTATGTGAAGTGCAAATTCACATTTCGTTCATAATTTTAAATACAGCATCAAACGAAAAAGTATTATATAAACATGAAATGTTCTAGATACTCGTAGTTCAAGACATTTACGGCCAATTTCTATATGGTTGCATTGGTGTTATTCTGAATAAAACCTATGGGTTACCATAGAGGATCCTCACTTTTTTTTATTTCATATAGAGTAACCTAGATAATTATCCTTTCTTTTGGCTTTTTTTTTCTCGATATTCTATTAAATAAGTCAGGCATTTTCATGTGAAAAGGACGAAGAGACAATAAATTGCTAGCAGGATTTAAAAAACGAAATTCTAAACTAATAATACCAATTACTACTAATAAGGACTATTGTAGTTTGATTTGTCATAAGAGATTTTTATAAGAATGTTGTGAAGTAAAAATAATATTCTTTTTCCATTTCTGATAATTTGGTTATATTGTTTTATATACATTTTTTTGCTCAATTGTATTTTCTACCTTTAATAAAAATTTCACTATATAAATAACATCACTTTTTGTATATAATATACATTATTTTGATAATATAAAGTAAAAACGTTAAATAAAAGAAAAAATATAGTAACAAAAATATCGTTTAAAAATTGTTGAATATTTAAGTCTTGGAGAACATTTTCAAGAGTAAAATAAAACGATAGTTCAGTGGCGGGCAGTTTATTTTTATCCTCCTAGGAGCACCTGATATTCTGCTTGATTAAATAAAACATGATAAGAAAAAGAACAAAAATGCAACACGATACTCTCGTTCTGCCATATCGTGCATCATTTTTGGGAAATAAAAATTCCGTATCTATTTGAAAGGAAGGATATAGCATATATATGCGCATTTTTACATTGCAATAATGTTCGCAGCGATCTTCATCTGGCAAAATATTTTCTGTTATTCCATTTTTTTTATTCGTAAAAACAAACAAGAGTGTGTTTACTACGTAGGTAAATAATAACTTCGAGCATATTTGTTTTTAATTTTGCTTATAAATTATAATCACACATAAATGCTATATAATAATAAGTTATTGTTATTTTAAGTCAATTTAAGAGAAATTTCAATTCATGTTTTATAAAATATGTATATAAAATGTTCTATCAAAAGAATACGAAATGTATTCAGAAGTATTTATATTAAAACAGTCTTTGTACAATCAACAAAATGATGGATGAATAATTACAATTAAATGCTTGCAAGGGAAGACAATTTAATAAAATATTACTTAATATTAAGAAGCACCAGTTTGTTAAGATAAAAGGTACAAAATTCTAAATGTAAATAGTCATAATTGTATACAAAATGTAATTCAAACTGTTTTCAGAGTATATGAGTTTTTTATACTGGCATTTAATTATTTAGAATAGAAGGTGAAGTATGCAGTGTAACAAGAATATTATGTTGAAGCACAACCATACAATTAAAAGTCAAGCTTAAGCGTTGTTCCTTGTAGTTGAGTCCTAGAAATCCTTTGACAATTGTGTAAATGTGCACGTGTTAATGACTTCCTTAGACTATTACACATTTGTTAATTTAAATTTATTGCTAACGTGTAGCATTTAGTAAATTAATTAGAATTTCTAGAAGAATGTGTAATAAAATAAGTTATTACAGACGATAAATGTATTTATACAGTAATTTCCATGCGTAATTAGGCATAGGTGAAGACGTAAATTTTGGTGAATATTAGCTAATAGTAGTCGTGTTTATATTTATTATTGTAATAAAAGAAACAAGATACGTTTAGATACATTTTTATCTAATTAATAGATTAGATTAGTCTTCACTATAAATTATGCATATTCATGCAGCGAATAATTTGATCTCAATTTTCATTGAAAGTAAAGACTTTCAATTAAAAGCAGACACGCCGCCACATTCACCAATAATATTTCCGTATACAATTGCAGCTATATTACCTCCAGAAGAACGTACCCCACTTGCAATTAGGTAGTATAGACACAATTAATATGTGTAATTAAGGCAATTCAATTTCCATTTGTACATTTGGAAGTTGGTGCCCTAGTTCAATATTAGGTCTAGTTAGGGTTTATAAAGTTAGAATGGACCACTCATGGTTATATAAGAGTAGGTTATTTTATAATATGATTAAGAAAGGTATAATTACTTATAGAGTATGATTGAAAATCTAAACCAATGTATTGAGAAAATTTAAATCGTATTTCCATTACTCTGACCCAAATAAATTCGATCACACGTACGATACGATAAATTACCATGTCGTAAATTTTCTAATGCCTTTTGGTTGTTCAGAGGAAATGCAGAGTAGGTGCTGTATTTGAAATGTGCTGTCAAAACCACATCACAATTACCGTACGTTCTGGGGAGTTTGATAGGCATGCAGCGTTTTCATCAAACATCTAGTTCATTGCTTCCATACGTATTGCTTAATAAGGTTTTAATTCTGGTCAGAATACTTCAAATAAATTAATACAGTAATAATTAAAAAAAATTTTAAATTTATATTATTTTTAATTATTATTGAGTATTATGTGCGAACGTATTTCTTAATAATTGTTATCAGTCGGAAATTGAACTAGGTTTAAAAAAAAAGCTTTATTCTTTAATCCGCTGACGTTTCGATTTATTTTTATTAACGTCAGTGGATTAAAGAAAACAGTTTTTTTTAACCTA
The DNA here is from genome assembly GCA_944738965.1 of Nebria brevicollis. Classification (NCBI taxonomy): domain Eukaryota; kingdom Metazoa; phylum Arthropoda; class Insecta; order Coleoptera; family Carabidae; genus Nebria; species Nebria brevicollis. Next base: position 9,047,808 of record OX122902.1, read on the forward strand.
TTCCAATTTCCGACTATTAACAATAAATAATAAATTATTTTTAATATATTACATTAATTAATATCATTTGATCCGTTAATTTTAAACTTTTTTAAACACGAAAATACTCACTGATTTATTATACGAATACTGTCATATCATCCAAAGATTTATTATTTGTTCCAAATATACTATATAAGTTAAATCCTAAATATTACTATAATAAATAATATTTGCTTTAATTAATGTTATATGATATTCAAATAAAACTATTTTGTTAATGGATTCTACTATATGATGCGTTATAACGTGCACTTTAGTAAACATATACCAGAGGCACATATATATATATATATATATATATATATATATATATATATATATATATATATATATATATATATATATATATATATATATATATATATATATATATATATATATATATATATATATATATATATATATATATATATATATATATATATATATATATATATATATATATATATATATATATATATATATATATATATATATATATATATATATATATATATATATATATATATATATATATATATATATATATATATATATATATATATATATATATATATATATATATATATATATATATAAT